>CM076074.1:23997500-24242500 GCA_038088235.1 Zacco platypus
ATTTTAATATATTTTTTGTCCAATTTTGGTGTGTTACTTTAAATATAAGTGTGGTTAATTTATTGACTTGTATTTTTTAAATTCAGATTCAATAAAATTATTAAATTTAATTAAAAAGTCTAATATTAATTTAACTACACACACACACATACCAAAAAAAAACAATTGTAAAAAAAGAAATTAATAATTATTTTAAGTAATTTTCTGTTCCAGTTTTCGGCCAAGTGCATCCAGAATATTCGGTTTCCGTTTCAGCCCAGAATTCTCATTTTGGTGTATCCCTGATGGGATTCTGTGGAAATAACGCCACTCTCACCTGGTTCATGATTGAGGCCTTCCGCCCAAGCCTGTTGTCTCTGAAACGGAAGCGGCTCCTCTTGCTGCCGTCATCAGATTCTGATTTGACCACCTTCTCGCTGTCACCTTTCTCCTCCTGTTCTTTCCTCCACTTTTTCTTTCTGTTCCTTCGCTCCTTGGCACTCTTAGAGCTCAGCTTGGATACCTCGGAGGAACTCCGGGACAGATGCCCTCCGCCATCGTCCTCTACTGCATCTTCAGATACTGTACCTGCCGAGGTTGCCATAGCATTGGCCTAGTGATGAGGGACAATTGGACAAGAATGAGAACGAAAATTGAGGAATGGACAAAAAAACGCACAGGGAAGATATCATGAAATTGACTAATTCAGCTTGTTATATACATGTGCAGGTGCATTTCAATGAATTAGAATGTCTGGGAAAAAGTTCATTTATTTCTGTAATTCAACTCAAATTGTGAAACTTGTGTATTAAATGAATTCAATGCACACAGACTGAAGTAGTTTAAGTCTTTGATTCTTATAATTGTGATGATTTTGACTCACATTCAACAAAAACCCACCAATTCACTGTCTCAATAAATTAGAATATGGTGACATGCCAATCAGCTAATCAACTCAAAACACCTGCAAAGGTTTCCCGAGCCTTCAAAATGGTCTCTTAGTTTGGTTAACTAGGCTACACAATCATGAGGAAGACTGCTGATCTGACAGCTGTCCAGAAGACAATCATTGACACCCTTCACAAGGAGGGTAAGCCACAAACATTTATTGCCAAAGAAGCTGGCTGTTCACAGAGTGCTGTATCCAAGGATGTTAACAGAAAGTTGAGTGGAAGGAAAAAGTGTGGAAGAAAAAGATGCACAACCAACCAAGAGAACCACAGCCTTATGAGGATTATCAAGCAAAATTGATTCAAGAATTTGGGTGAACTTCACAAGGAATGGACTGAGGATGGGGTCAAGGCATCAAGAGGCACCACACACAGACAAAGGAATTTGGCTACAGTTGTTGTATTCCTCTGGTTAAGCCACTCCTGAACCACTGACAACATCAGAGGCGTCTTACCTGGGCTAAGAAGAAGAACTGGACTGTTGACCAGTGGTCCAAAGTCCTCTTTTCAGATGAGAGCAAGTATTGTATTTCATTTGGAAACCAAGTCTGGAGGAAGGGTGGAGAAGCTCATAAACCAAAATGATTGAAGTCCAGTGTTAAGTTTCGACAGTCTGTAGTGATTTGGGGTGCAATGTCATCTGCTTTAGCAAGAAATTTTGGAGCACTTCATGCTTCCTTCTGCTGACCAGCTTTTTGAAGATGCTGATTTTATTTTCCAGCAGGATTTGCCACCTGCCCACAGTGTCAAAAGCACAAAAAGTCGGTTAAATGACCATGGTGTTGGTGTGCTTAAATGGCCAGCAAACTCACCAGACCTGAATATTGTCAAGAGGAAAATGAGAAATCAAAACCAAAAAATTCAGATGAGCTAAAGGCCACAGTAAAAGAAACCTGAGATTCCATACCACCTCAGCAGTACTACAAACTGATCACCTCCATGCCACGGCGGATTGAGGCAGTAATTAAAGCAAAAGGAGCCCCTACCAAGTATTGAATACATATACAGTAAATGAACATACTTTCCAGAAGGCCAACAATTCACTAAAAATGTTTTTTTATTGGTCTTATGAAGTATTGTTGGGCCAAAATCATCACAATTAAAAGAATCAAAGACTTAAACTACTTCAGTCTGTGTTCACTGAATTTATTTAATTCCCAGACATTCTAATTTATTGAGATGCACCTGTATTTGTGTACTACCTGTGCCTCCTCCTGTTGTTTCTTCAACTGTTCCAGCATGGCTTTGAACTCAGCTTCCTTCTGTTCTGCCTCCTCCATTGTGGCTTGGTTTTGTTCTTCATAAGCCATGGCCACCACAGCCAGAATCAGATTCACCAGGTAGAACGATCCCACAAAGATCACAAGCACGAAAAAGATCATGTACGTCTTCCCCGCGGCTCGCAGAGTCTAAGAGAAAGAAGGGCATTGCTGATGTGTTTGAGTATGGTAGCATAATACCATACTACTTTTACTGTTAGCAATATCAGAGGTGTATAGAGGGTATGCATGTGACGTCACAGTGGGCTAGAGTGACTGGGGTTATGCCCACTGATTGGCAAAAAGACAGAGTGGCAGCATTGGTTTTCAGCATGAATGCTGCAAAAAACACACAAAACACATCTAAAATGGGAGAGAGCTTTGCGATTGACTATACCAATAGATTTGACAAGAAATCTGAGGTATATTTTTACAGACTGCCAAAAGATATAGAAAAGAGAAGCAAATGGATTGCTGCAATTCACAGAACCAACTGGACTCCAGCCAGCGAAACATGGATCATTTTGCGTCAATATATTGAATTTTGGGGTAAATATACCCTATATATTGTATTGACCACTCATCAATAAAATATTTACCATCTTATATTCTGCATAACAGGGTATTTTTTAAAAAAACGCTGACAAAAAATATACAAGTTTTAGGACTGGATGATATGAAGATATATATATATATATATATATAAAAATACGCTCACAGGCAAATTTGCTTTGTATTTCCCCAGGGTTAAAATCAGGCACATATAAATGTCAGGAAACACGATTTCTGGCTGCATATCAATATCCGTGGATCACTGGATCTTTGGTAAGTTGTAAGGAACACTATTGAGTCCAACCTTTAGTTTAATTATTTGTTTTACTTGCGTTTTCACAGTTTCCCCAATTAAAGGGATAGTTCACCCAAAAATGAAAATTCTGTCATTTACTCACCCTCAAGTTGTTCCAAACCTATATGAATTTCTTTCTTCTGTTGAACACAAAAGAAGATATTTTGAAGAATATGGGTCACCAAACAGGCTCAAGGCTCATCAACTGTTTGTTTACTGACATTCTTCAAAATATATTCTTTTGTGTTCAGCAGAAGAAAGAAATTCATATAGGTTTGGAACACTTAAGGATGAGTAAACGATAACAGAATTTTCATTTTTTGGGTGAGCTATCCCTTTAAATCCAAATAGTACAGCAGGCTCTTTTGCCACTCAATCCGGCTGAGGGAGCTTGTTCTGGCAGGAAACGGACATTAATTCATACCCTCTATACAGATGGTGGCCTGATCCACCCTTAAAATCTAATTGGCCACCCCAAACTTCTAAACTATGATTGGTCATCTACCTCAGAGGGCAGACCTTCAATAAAACCTAACATAACTACATTGGTTTAAATAGGAGTGGGAAGAAGTGTCAAGATTTGACAGTCATTCGAGTCAATACTAATATGACTTGAACAGTTGTTTCTTAATAAAAATGAAATAAAAAATTTGTTAGCATCTAACTAGCTAGCAAGCCAGAACTGGAAGTAATATCAGCCAGATTTGTAACATTTTCGTCTTGACATATTACTTCACAGGAGTTAAAATTGAAAATTCTGTCATTATTTACTCTTACTGATGTGTAATTTCTTTCTCCTGTGTAACATAAAAGAAAGTATCCTGAGAAAAGTTTTTGTTTTGTTTTGTTTGTGCATACAATGTAAGTCAACCAACATTCTTCAAATTATCTTTATGTTCAGCAGAAGAAAGAAAGTTATACAGCTTTGGAACGAGGGTGAGTAAATAATGACAGAATTTTCATTTATAAGTTTTTTTTTTTTTTTTTTACACAAAATGTGATTGAAATGCTAAATAACAGCGTGATTTTAAAGATGATAACTGGACACCGTTTTCAATATTAAACATCCATCATACTAAGGAAAAATTATCCAGTTCATGATAATAAACCGGAGTGATATGGAACAGAAGAGAGAAAAAAAAAGAGAGAGAGAGAAAAAAATACAGCAAGAGTGAGAGGAATGAATGCGCACCAGTTGGTACAGATTTTCCCAGAAGTCTTGTGTCATGAGTCGGAAGAGAGCAAGAAAAGCCCAACCAAAGGAGTCAAAGCTAGTGTAGCCATAGTTTGGGTTGCGTCCAGCCTTCATGCAAGTATAGCCCTCCGGACACCGCCTACACAAACAAACAAACACAAACACACAAACACACATACTATACTACAAATATTTGTGTGCTTTTGTCTAACTGAGCGTACATTAAAGTGCATCAAGTGCTATTATTGGGAAATATTTCGATTTTACAATTTATATTCAAATAACATTAAATCATTTTTGCTAATTCAGTAGTGTGTATGTTGTGTGTTTGCTCGTCACCCTGAATCTGAGCTGTTTCCACATAGCAGCGCATCCAGCATGCCTGGCAGGAAGTAGAAGTTTGCTGAAACAAGAAGAGATACTTGTAAACCGTGAAAACCATGCCTGAAATCACCAAAAATGATTGCAATAATTTTTAGTGTTCTTTTTAAAATACAATTTATAGTTTGTTTGTTTTTTGTCTCTTATGAAAAGGATGTAAAACTTGATTGTAGAAACTGTACAATAGAGACAATCAAACTTATTGCACAAATATAAAAAAGCTGAGCAGCACTGATATGAGCAACTGTATGAGCAACTACCCTAAGTAGTCAGAGCTTTGCCTACTTACTGTCATTCATGATGTATTCATTGAAGTCAAAGCCCTTGCTCCCATTGGACAGGTAGGTTTCAGTACTATTGACTGGCCAGATGACACACTTCTGCCGAAGATTACCCATAAACAGCTGTAGACCGATGAGGGCAAATACACTCAGACAGAACACAGTCAGAATCATCACATCTGACAGCTTCTTCACTGACTGGATCAGAGCACCCACAATGGTTTTCAGCCCTGTGAGAGGACAAGGAAACAAATGCAACAAGGAATATACAGTCTGCTACAAATGCTTTTATGTGATAATGCTCATACCTGCACTAGAACACACACTTGTACACACACTATGTTAAATTTCTCCTATTAAGTCCCACAATATAAAGTCCCACAATATAAATTTACATTTTATGCTGTTTTCACTAATAACATATTTAATAGAATCATTCACTTATCTAACATACGCTTCCGTTCAAAAGTGTGGGGTCTGTTACATTTTTTGAAAGAAGTCTCCTATGTCACCAAGGCTGCATCTATTTAATGAAAAATACAGTAAAACAGTAATATGGTGAAATATGATTAATATTCCTGATTGATATTTTTGTGGAAACCATGATTCATTTTTTTCAGGATTCTTTGATGAATAGAAAATTCAAAAGAACAGCATTTATTTGAAAAACCAAATGTTTGCATAAAAGTCTTTCTTGTCACTTTAGATCATTTAAGGCATCCTTGCTAAATAAACTCTTTCCTTTCTCATTTTGTTTAATTTCTTTCAATAAATAAATAAATCTATACTGTCCCCAAATTTTTGACGGTTTGTTCATATAAAACCATGATTTACATTGAACAGGCAGTTTAAAGTGTCTCCCGTCTCCTCAGGGCAGATGCACACAAACTGCATCTATCTGCATGAATAGAAGTATGTACATTTTGTTATCAGTTAACCATTTGAATTTATGTATAACACACCAATTAATAATTTAAATGACTATAATACTATAAATTATACCAGTTCATTATGTCAACTGAATAAAACTGAAATGTCATGTTGGTCTGCCAAGAGAAGTCTGACAAGTTGTGGCTTAGATAAGTATTAGTACTTATACTCAATACGTCAAATGACTTAACATGACACGATGTATCACTCATGTTTCAAAAACCGTGTAAGAAGAACTGTTATTGTGCGTTGCTAGGGGGTTCTGTGTGGTTATTGCACATCTTTATGATACTCAGCTTCATGCTGTAAATATGGCTCAGCCATTCCTTCAGGGTGGGTCTAGAAATCTTTTTACCAAACTCACAAATCTCATTGTAGAACAAGTCTTGCAAAAATTTGGCGTAGACATTGATACCTTAATTTATTTGCTCTTTAATGCCGTATGTTGACTTGTTATGTGTAGGAGGGCTTTCAAATGAAATGATAGGCAATAAAATGAAAAGGATGCTGTAGAGGCTAACGCTAAAAAGATTTACAAAAGGTGTACAGTTTTCTCATAAGCACTTTACTAAGGACAGGCTGTGTAGGGACCTTGAAGAGACAGGAGGAACACTGTTTAAACACATACAATATTCAACACGTATCAGCAAAATGGACACTGCTTGAAGAGAGAGGCGCCATACAAACAGTATGCAGAGAGCCAACACAGAGAGAAGAAGAGGAAAGGACAGGCAAGGGGAGGAAGGGCATGCAGGTCATTTAAACGCCAAGGCTGATGGCAGCAACATCATCATCTTTGCTTTATCACCATGGTGTCAATGTCTGTTTAACCAATCATTCTTTTCCAGAGAATGTGTAACCCCGTCTTCTTTTCTCAGCTAATCTCTTAGCTGAGAGAAACCAGGTTAATAAAGAAGTCATTCTCTAATCTAAATACTCTACAACAATGTGACTGTGTTTAGCGTAGCTGAGTGTGATTGTGTGTGTTTCATAAAGTCTGTAAATGGAAACTAGTGAGTTAACTTAGCTAATCCCGATCATTCGCCTTCCTGCAACAATACGTGCATTCGAACAACTCTTCTTACATCTTCTGATGTCTCTGTTTTACTTTCCACTCCGAGTTCTTCAAAATAAGAATAGGGAGGGAGTTACAAAACAGTAATTTTACCAAAAAAATTAGGTAAAAAATATATAAATCTACATGTGTGTAAAGGATGCAGAAATTTGAGGAAAGCCACTTGTTAAAAAAATACAAAAAACAGAATAAAAGAAAGACAAACTAAAAAAGCAGGTGTCTTCGAAAGCATCATGCAGCAGAAATGTGTCAAACTAGGCTTGGCAGTCTCAGTGAGTGCGCTACCCATAAACCTTAGCTTCATGACACATCACATCAGCTTCTTCTGAACAAACTCTGATGAGATGTTCATCAAAAGACAGACTAGGATGAAATGCACATATAAATGTTGCTATGCCTTTAAGATGTCATAAGGTTGAGTTTTACATTTTTCTGCTAAGGGTCCTGTAACTAAAACTCAACACAACAAGAAAAGACATCTGGCCTATGCTGTGTTAAACTCTGTACATTTTGAATAGAGAACAAAGGGCAGCAATCTTACATTTTCTTTTTCCTTTTACACAGTTAATTATCATTTTTAACATGGGCTGGGTGAGTAATAAGAACTGCATTCTGTGTCTACATGTACTATACTAGAGACACTCTTAAAAATAAAGGTTCCAAGAGGGAGTTTTTCACTGTTATGGCATAGAAGAAGAATATTCTCTTCGAAGAAATGTGGTATACCAAAGTCAGTCAAATCCCCACTATCTGTTAGTCAACCTAACCCAGTTACCATATTACAAACCACAGCAAGGACCTTAAAATGGATTTTCTAGCAGGGCACGAAACATAAATCAGGTGTTTCCACTACTTTTCATTATAAAAGCTGACATTTATAACAAGTCACCATTTATATAAATGCAGTTTTTGATAAATAAAGACCTTATAATCCCAGATTACTGGAGGGGCATGTGATTTTTCTGCTATCACTGATTTGACTGCAGACTGCAAAGCCTATCAAAAATGTATCACTACCATTTTTGATCGTTTGGGTATTAAAACATAAATTGAACATAAATGATAGAATTTTTCCCGCAGCATCCTCTAGAAAAAGTACAGCAAGTCAAGTAAAAAAAAAAAAAACTAAGAAAAATAATAACAGTAATAGTAATACTGGTAATAATAATAGTTTGCATCGGCGTGGGAAGCAGCTCAGCCTTCGCGTTTAAACGCGTTCTCACCTGGTATGACAGAAATTGTCTTCAGAGCTCGTAGAACTCTGAAGGTTCTCAGGGCTGACACATTCCCGAGGTCCACAAACTCTGTTACATATCTGCAACAAGGGAGGATCACACACAGAACAAACACCATGACACAACACACACACAACACCACAACACGTACGGCACAACACTACCACCAGCACCACCACTGAACTGGGAGGAAGACATCACGCAAAGCCTGTCTAACGGGAGAAGAGAGAGAAACGAGCGGAGGAGGAAGGAAGAGACAGGAGTGTGAAAAGAGAGACAGCGAGCGGCGCCCTCTGTTGGCCCTGATTGATGCTGGACTTACCTGGAATCACAGCAACTGTTTTCAAAGCCCTCAGCACCCTGAATGTGCGCAGAGCTGACACATTGCCTAGGTTTACAAACTCTGTAACATACCTGCAGAATGGATCGCAACAAAGTTACCAGAGAGAGAAGAGATTGAGAGGATGGAGAGGAGAAGAGGAGATATACAGGATGAAAAAGCAGTGAGGGAAGATGATGATCCACAAGATAAATTAAGTATAATAAAAAATATATCATATAAAAACAATGTTCCAGGTTCCATGTTTCATCTCGGAATTAGTTTCAAACTAGAAATAAAACATTGACACTCTCGCTGAAATTCTGCGTTTTTTTTTTTTTTTAAATTTTTAATCATTTTTGCTCACCAAGGCTGCATTTATTTGATAAAAAAAATATTGTAAAAACAGTAATATTGTGAAATATTATAATATATTTTAAAATTAAATTCATTCCTGTGATGGCGAAGCTGAATTTTTCCAGTCTTCAGTGCCACATGATCCTTCAGAAATCATTCAAATATGCTGATTTCATACTCAAAAATATTAATATTTATTAATATTTATTAATATAAATACTTAATATTTTTGTCAAAAACAAGATTCACTAGTGACAGTAAAAAGTTTTCTATTTAGTCTTTCAATTCATAAAAAAGTATCACAGTTTCCACAAAAGTATTAAGCAGCAAAAACTGTTTCAACATTCATAATTGATCAATTCAACATAGATAATAATAAGAACAATTATTAATAATTTAGCACCATTAATAAGTTATCATAATTGAGCACCATATCAGCATATTGGAATGATTTCTGAAGGATCACGTAACAATGAAGACTGGAGTAATGGTTGCTAAAAATTCAGCTTTGCCATCACAGGAATAAATTACATTTTAAAATATACTGACTTAGAAAATGGTTATTTTTAAATTGCAATAATATTTCAAAATATTACTGTTTTTACTGTATTTTGACCAAAATAAAATGCAACCTTAGTCGCCACAAGAGAATTCTTTTAAAAACAGAAAAAAAGTAATTATTCCATATAGAGGTGGATTAATAAAACGATTAAATTATTTACAATGCCACCTAAGGATCCATGGCATTATGAGCATTGCCTTAGAAACCAATTATTTCCGAAGTCAAGGACTTGAACGGCTCCAATTACAATCTTAGAGTTGCCATGTCGTAATTACAGTAATTTAGACCTGATGTGATCCCAGCGTAACAATTTAAATCTTGTGGCATTTATTCCAGTGTAATGCCTTGCCCCATAGACTTATAATACCATTACTGTGTACAGTTTTCCTAACTTCTAATTGAACCTGGAACATTTCTTTACTGTCAAATTAAAACCAATCAAATATAAACAATATTATTGGCAAGCAGATTCTCACATGTCATTTGAAATTCATGACATACATTTTATACCTGGAAAACAAACACATTTTCTCCCAACTTGCTCATTCAAAGGGGAAAGAGCTTGTTTAAATGCAGTTATTTCACCATATTCTCAATTTAAGATTTTAAAATTTGGGGGGCAAGGGTTTTCTTTATGAGATGAAAATGACTGCCCTCCAGAGAAATGAATGAATGAAGATAGCGAGAGAAAAGGAGTGATGGACAGACGAATTAAAGTTCAGAAAGAGAGAGAGAGCTATGATACAGTATATATGTACACACATACACAGAGGTATGAGCACGGACATTGTCATCTTTGAGCACTGAACTCTCAACCACCACCTATAAGAGGCACAACACAAGAGCCTCCGTCTCTCTCACATACAACCACACACACACACACACACACACACACTCTCTTTTGTGCAAGCATGACATCAGTGGTCAAAAGTCATCCTATAACCTAAATCGTTTTGATTAATCATTTAATTTCAAACTGTTCTCAGACCTCTACTGTGCAAAACTATCATTGTCAGAAAGTTCATCCTTCTTAAGCCTGGTTAATACTCACCGCATCCACACAAGAGCAAATGTGCATGAAACAAAAATGATGTCTTCACGGGGTGGGCGGTCGTGCGTGTTGAATGCGCAAGACTCCATTTCGCGTGGCTGTGTGCGCTGCATTTTTTTGTAACTTTGTGCGTGGCTCCGATTCTGACCGAGCAGGTTTGTCTGTATCGGCATCTTACCGGCACCCAGTTTTCGCTTGTCTAAATTAATTGCTTACATTTATAAAATGAGCCTACAATAGCAGAAAGGCTTTTTTATGAAAATAAAGGTCTATGTTTATTTAAATGTTCATGAAATTAAATGAAAATGTTTAATGAAATTAGAAAATATGTTTAATTTAGTTTTATACAAACGTTCTCAAGTCCATCTATATTGTTCTAATGTCACAAGAAATAATTTCAAGTTTTACTGGGTTTTACACGATTCTTTAATTATTTTGTAGCATGTGTTTGGTGAAGTGTAATAAAAACAAACATGGTCATGTGTGGACCTTACTTTTCTCACAGCTACTTCCTGATGGTTTAGAGGATAATTACTCAGAGTCGCCCCCTGATTTTTTTAAAGAATAGTACAACGGCGAGTGCGTCAAGTATAAATGTTTGGGGAGGAGCGCAAAGTCAGCGGAGGCTCGTAGTGCAGAGCAATGCGAAAGTACAAACAAGGCTTAAAGGCTCAACGAAAGTTTACTAAAATAAATCATTTGAATGCTATTGAAAACTTTTAGACTTTTAAGTTGGTCTAAAACTGCCCTATTCCATCGGTGGAGCCCTTACAGCCCTTACTGTACCATTGGCTTTTTTCAGACATGGATGCAAGTGAGAAAGTTCCAAAAATTGCAGGGCCTATATTAAATAGCTGCAAAGAATAAAAGGATGGAAGCTATTTTTTAATGATTTATTTTCTAATAATTTTACTAATTAATATCACCATATATTCCTTTCAATGCATAGTTGGGACTGAAGCTCCGCTACAGCCTTAAAATCAAAGCTGCACACAAGAGTGTTATGCACCTGTAATCATTGCATGCAAAAGAGGATTTTAAATGCATCATCGAAATGTTTCATTAATGTTTGTATTACAAAAGGATTATACTTACGCCATAGAGATGACCATGAAATCCAGCCAGTTCCAGGGGTCTCTGAGGAAGGTGAAGTCATCTATACAGAAACCTCGAGCCACAATTTTTGTGAGTGACTCAAAAGTGTAGATTCCTGTGAAGGTATATCTGACAGAGTGCAAAAAAATTAATGCATATAAATGAACTGCATGCTCACAATTTAAATTCTAACTGATACTTTTCATTATTAAATGTTTATAATTAATATTTTTCTCGCCCTCACAGACCATTTTTTACTGCACGTCACAATGCATCATGGTATCCGCTACTGCACAGAAAGCACATGCTGATTTTTAGAATTTAACCTTTTAGTGTCTTAGGAGGAAGTGTAATTAAGAAGGCAGCTCAATAGGTTTTGGAACCGAGCTTACAATTGGTTAAGAACTCGCACAAAATTCCATCACCCCCTGTTACCCCAAAAATAGACCCAGCAATTTTTAGGACTGGACAAATTTCCAAGCGGAGCTCACATTGTCTTCAGCATTTTCTCCCTTCTCGCCAGTCATTAGCCTGTCACTCGGCTAACAAAATAAACCCTGCTTTTCAAGCTCTCACTTTCAATTGGTTGCTGGTTCGGAGTTGAATTTTATGATCTTTGAACTTCTAACCATTTTTGTTATAACGCTGTTATTATTAAATCTCTCCACTTGAATCACAAATAATATTACAGTTACATTTGTTGAAGAACATGTGCATAGAACTAAATAGGGATGTGCAGAATC
This sequence comes from Zacco platypus, assembly GCA_038088235.1. Taxonomy (NCBI): domain Eukaryota; kingdom Metazoa; phylum Chordata; class Actinopteri; order Cypriniformes; family Xenocyprididae; genus Zacco; species Zacco platypus. The sequence continues at coordinate 24,009,760 of CM076074.1, forward strand.
ACTTTGATCATGAAAATACAGCGCCAATTTGCGATATACATAACATTATAATGAGAATACCATCAAAATAGAATGTTGTAAATTCTTTGGGCTTTAGTTGCCGGTGTTTCAGCGTTGTTGTTATGGGAAGAGTGCATCCACACCAGGAGTTATACATTCAGAAAAGCACGTTCAAGTTAATGTGTGTATTCGCATCCTTTTGTGCAGATGTAGGTTGTAATATTTTTTTTTTTTGTATATATCTGATTAGTCTCATATAGGATGCGTTTGGCTGTGTTTATTAGCCTGCTAGCAAAGCGCTTCAGTTTACCGGTGTTCCATATCTCATTAACATTGACCATGACAGGGTTATTTGAGACGAGCACTCGTTTTTGAGACCTATCAGTACTAAAAATGAAAAAGATGACAAAAATGTCCATCCCTAGAATAGAATAGAATAGAATAGAATAGAATAGAATAGAATACTTACTCTACTTGTTTGGACCATTCTGGAGGATTGCTAAATGTCATGAAGACACAATTTGTCAAAATTGTACACATGATGATCATGCTGAAAACTGTAAGAAGTAGTTAAGGAAATTCTGAGATGATGTCATAAAGATTTATTAGATATCAAAACTATCAAAACTTGAAGACATAGACAGTAACTATTTTCCATGAGGAAATAGTATGTTGTTAGCTTCCATATGATTAATGGCCTTTAAAATCACTGTCTGTATCACAGCACAATGAGCTTCCGTTTGGAACTCTTTTAAGTGAAATAGTTAAACCATGAACTGTGATACAGAATATAGGGTGTAACTAAAGAAACTAAATCCAATAATGCATGGTATGCAGACCTTGGACAGACTAAGCACAGATTAGAAAGCACAATCATATTAATATGGACAATGTTTGGAGCACTGAAAAGGATATGAGTGTATCAAAATTTTAATTGCTATTCGCCTGAATAGGTTAAAAGGACTAATGATATATAACGAGGGCGTGGCACTGAAACGGAAGATAGTTTTTCCTTTGTTAAGCACTATAAAGGTCTGGGGAGAAAAAGAGGAAGGGGAGAAAGAGAGAGGAAGAGATATTAGCTACATATGTCTGTCCCAATGGTGAGACAGCAGTCATTCACAAAAAAAATGGTCAAGATGAGAAATTGCAATAAGAAACATAACAGGTTAACATGACAAGAAGGTTAACTATATCCACAAATTACAGCTGCATTCAAAATAAGCTTGCAAAATGTATACAATAGCTTAATACACTCACATAACATTTTCATTAAATAAATTAAAATAAAAATCACGTTGAATCTGAATTACATTCACGTAAAAGGCCATTTCTAAATCAAGCCTATTAAAACCCAACTAGGGACTCATTTACGCGAATGGAGCTAAAACAACCGCAGTGAGCTCTGGCAAAGAGACGGACCTCTTACAGGAACTCAGACTGTAATACTAACGCTAATGCTAACCGCTAACACTGCGATCCATCAGAAGCAGAAGTGCTGACTCCAGATGGTGTGTGTGGGACAGAGAAAAGCGAGAGGGAGGGAGAAGGAAGGAAGGAAGGAAGGTGGGTCAAAAACCCTGCAAAGCTCCTTTGATCCGACATAATATAAGAAAAAAGAGACAGAGAACTTTCATCCAAATCCTCATCACTGAAATCACATGAATCCAAGCCATTCCGAGTGCACACACACATATACAGACTTAATGTTAAAGAAGTAAATTTGTGTTTTTACATAATATTTTATTTTATTTTTTTTTTATTACTCTTTTATTATCATTTTATTAGTTGTTTTCTTGTTTTAAGCATGAACCTCAATATAGAATTAGTTATTATTATTAATATGTTTTTCATTATTTTATTTTTTTAATTTTTTTATTTTTTGCCAATGGGGGGGGGGTAAACTTAATGACATATATTATTAGAAAAGTCTTAATATCATTTGCAATTTTTCTTCAAATAAATTTCTCGTTTTAAGGATGTGTAGATATTTTTTACTGTAAAACAAGACAAAATAAAAATGTTTTATGGGGACTTTCCATAAACAATGATCTTTATACTGTACAAACTGTATATTCTGTCCCCTAACCATAAACCTACAATCACAGAAAACGTTCTGTATTTTTACATTTTCAAAAAACATCACTTAATATGATCTATAAGCTGTTTTCCTCATGGGTACTTAAAAATTTTGGACGGACACACACACACACACACACACACACACACACACACACAAGGAAACACCACAGAGACAAGTGGATGAGAATCTTGCTGAAATCTAATTAGATTAAAAATAGACCGTTGTCTGGAGGACAAAATGAGCTCCCTCACCTCAGAGTGTCCCTATCTCTCTCTATTTCTCAATCTCCTTTTATTCACTGTATTTGTCTGTCTGTCTGAGCATTTAATCATGTCAAATACTACTTAACAAAAGTACTGCTTAACAAAATCATTATTTAAAAGATAGAGTATGTCAGACAGAAAACGCTGTGTCGTCCTTCTGAAGACAGCTGTCATTTTGAGGCACAGGATCCCAAAGACTCACACTAGCAAAAGCTGTGAAACGCCCAGAAGACTCCATGTGTTACTGAATACTGAGCACTGGTTTCCCCAGAGTCTCTCTCTCTCTCACACACACACATACACACACACTGCGACAGACTGTGGGCTTCCTCCGCTGGCGGGAGCTCCCACTCTCACAATGCTGCACTCTTCACTGAGGACATAGCAGCAGCTCTCAGTATTCCTGGCCTAAAAATCCAACAGCCTTTTTCTAATCTTTTCTAAATCTTCATATTTATGAGCATTATATTTATCACAATGTTAAAATGAGTGTGACAAGCACATGATTTCCATTTTAATTTCACAGGAAGTGTCTAACCATCCAACAACACATACATCCTCAACAGTTCTATCCAAATTATCCATGATCATGACACTAGTATAGTGCCAACTGTGACTTCAACCCTTTGTCCTCTTGTCTATAAAAGGCCAGAGATTTTGCAAGATCACACTTTTGCAGATGATAATGTGGATGCATATGAGCAAAACTAAAACATGCTATGAAAACGTGAAGCTGAAAGGTCACGTACATGTGATCGCACCAATATGTCAAGACGTTCACACACACAATGCAGCCTATTGGTCTTTTCTTCTGACAGCCTAAGTGATATGCTGCAAAGCTACTGAAAATTTCATCATCTACAGAGAAGAGAGCAAGAAAGACATGAAGATGTGGACAAGAGCTGAGGGAACTGCTGCGGGGGAGGAGGATGAGGGAGGGAGAGAGGGGGGGGGGGTAATAGTGGAAAAACTGGATATAGCATCACTGTTGCACTTAACTCCAAGTACAAGTACATCCGATCTACTCGACGTCACTGAATGCACTTACTGTAAGGACTAAAATGACCAACACCTCCATCCAAACGCTAACCGACACTTCTCAATCTTTATTTACAACTTTCAAGATGCACTAAGATCTATCTATCTAGAGAGAGAATAAAGTTGTAATGCTATAACTGATAACATTGCCAGTATTGGCAGTATAACAGAGTTGCCAAATAATAAAGAAACACAAGAAAATTAATAAAGAAATCAATTTTTTTTTAAAGGAACAAGGTAAAAAGTAAAGTATAATATAATAAAAAAATTCTTTTTTATTTTATATTTTTTAAAATATAAAATATAATATAAATAATTTTAATATATAAAATTTTTATATTTATATTAATATTTTTAAAAATAAAAGTAAAGTGTGTGTGTGTGTATATATATATATATATATATATATATAGGGTAATAATATAGAAACAAAATATGGTGTAGGCAAAAAATAATCACCAATCATAGCAAAAATAAACAATCCATTAAACAATTTACTTATCTAAAATAAAATAAAATGGGGTGATACAGATACAAAATACGGCATAAACAACATATAATCTCTCATCTTACTAATAATAAAAGTAACTCATCTGTAATATAAAATAAAAAATAAGGGAAGAATGTAGATACAAAACATGCTATGAACAAGAAATAATTGCTAATCAAAGTCATAAATCATCAATTAAAGTATCTATCAATTAAAACCGGAAATATCTCTTTTTTCCTTCTGTTTCCAAAGGTCAAAGGCTCACACACAGCTGGTGAATAACTGCCATCAGAAAAAAGCATCCTATATTTCTCAATCACATAAAAACAAACATGTGACTACAGGGCTTCCTGTAGGTTTATACGCCCATGACATTCTGAATGGCTCTTTCACCCCACTTCTCAAGAGATCAGTAGAACTGCAACTCTGCACTTCTTCCTTGCAACCCTCTCGTCTCTTTATTCACTTTAACCCTTCCCCACAAAGCATGAGTGTACCAGAGCTGCTGCAGTTATAACCCCCTCACACAAAAACACACCACTGCCAAAAGGGAGAAGAGGAGGGAGGGGCGAAAAGGGGATGAAATATGTTGAAAGGAACATGCTGGCAACAACTCACATTATGTCTGTTAATGGGAGGTGGATGTAGGTAAAGTGCGCAGCAGATGATGAAAAGCCAGACAAGTCCAATTCAGTTTCCTCTACTAATTTTCTCTCCTAAAAAAATCTCCTCAACTCCCACTGTATAATACATGCTACACTGTGCTCAGTTATGTAACACACACCTTTAGTGTGCCAACAAGGAGGTGCTGATGTGGTTGCACCGCTCCTTTACCCATGCACATACACAGACTAGACTAGGTTTAAGGGTTTAAGAAGTCACCGAAAAAAAAAGACTAAACATAAGGAGAACAGACACACAGATGCTGGGTATTTTTCCCCACTTTTTTCAAATTATTTGTAAAGCATTCATACATGTTTTCATATATTTCACATATTGCCCAGCAATATATTAAATATATGAATGTATGTGCAAACGCTTTACAAATAATTCCAAAAAAAATCCACAGCAGTTTGAATCAGTTCAGTGAATTAGTTCAAACTGTCTGTTTAAATGAATTGATTCAAAAAATAAACATTAAAGATTTGTTTTGTCAAAAATATTGAATTTTGCAGGTATTAGAATGTTTTAGTAAAAAATATGCTGTATATTGCTATTTAGTACATTGTATTTTTAAATCAGTGCATATAAAAATTTGGCTATATTTTTATAAATTAAATTACATTTTTTATCAATTATAAATTAACTTTACTATATTTTATTTTGACTTTTGAAATTTTGAATATCTGATGAAAAAAACTTGAGCCATCTCATAGTAAATACATAATTATCAAAGTATCGTGCAGCTGAAAGATTGAGAAATATTGAAACATAATTTTTACCCCATATTGTACAGCCCTATATATATATATATATATATATATATAGATATAGATATATAGATATAGATATATAAAATAAGCATAGTCATCAATTCCCACTCTGTTGATATGGAAAAAATGTGTACATACAAATAATATTTGTGCACATCAAAAGTATCATTGCCTTAAATTCAAGATTCATATTGTACATTGACACTGGACGATGACAATTTACCAAACAAATCATTAGTAAACAATACTTTAACATTTCCTTCCTCTTATTCATTAATTGCTCAGAAGTGGGCTTGTTAAAATTGAAATGTTAAATTTAGATATTTGGACTGTTAATTAAATTATAGCAAGCAGGCAAACACTGTTTAATTTATGTTGTTTGGACATTTTATAAGAATTTAAAGGGGCTATATGAAAAAATGCCACATGAAGTGAATGCTTACACAATGTTCAGGATAATGCCAAAACAGCCATTCTGTACTGTAATGTCAATGTGTCATACAAAGAAAAGGAATTAAGGGACATGATGTTGGTGAACTGCAGAGCTGGTGCAAGCATATCCACATCGCTATGATCAGATGCTTGCTGTTTTCTCACTGCTGTCATTTCTGTTGTGTGTTAATTTTGTTATTGAGAGGAAAGAGCACAGCACATATTTACATGTACATCTAAACATCACTCTCAGCAGCGTGGACGATGTCAGGATGTTCGTTCGCAGTATATTGCTGCAAAGGTATTTCCAACTTTTTACTTCTAAGCAAAAAACAAAAAGAACTTTACTATAAGTATATTGAATCACACTGAATCACGTTCGGTCTCTTGAAAGTTATATGTGGGAGAGCAGCAATAAGTTGCTGGCTGCAGTTCACTCAGTTCATTTTACCTATAGCCCCTTTACCGACTTGTATTTTAACCCAAAATACAGAAAAGAAAATTATATTGTGAACTGTTAGCTGTGAATCACCTTTTGCTGAGAAATCTGAATTTCAACAAATCAATTTCAACAAATATCTTTACTAACCACATTTTTAGTTTTATGTTTTGTTTTTGCAAATTTGTAAATCATTATTCTTATTTGTTAGTATCTCATCTCATCTGTTCATTCATCCAAATATACAAAGTATATAACATTAGTTTCATTTATTCATCTCCAAACCTTTCCAACACCAATCTGGTTCTCCCAGATGCTGAAGAGCGAAGCATTCTGAACACTCTTATTTCACCATAAAGAGGGGAACTGTATTCCACCTGCATGGAGGATGAGTTTTAACAAGGATGATATGGGCTCAAAGTTCACTCACTTTCTTGTTCATATAGAAGGGGTCCAAGTCCTCCAGGGGCACAGCCAGCATTGCGGAGGGAACGTCCCCATAAATAAAGGGCACGCTCTTCCCCGCTTCCAGGTCAGTGTTGGGCTTCGGTTTGTTGTCATCATCGTCATCACGGTGACTGCTGTCAGATCTGGGCTTAACAGGCTTCTTTTTCTTCTCCTCAGCGATGCGCTTCTCGATGTTGGCCAAAGACTCTGGGGTGAACTTCTTGAAGCTATCGGGGCCTGGAGGTGCAAGCAGCTGCGCAGCCATATTGTCATCCTGCAGCAGAGTCCTCTTTATTTAGAAGCCATTCAGGACAGCCAGCTCTAGGAAAAGGAGGGGAGAGAGAGGCACCCAGACAGATGCAGAAAGGGAGCGAGAAAAGAAAAATAACAGAAATTAAAATTCAATAGAGTTCAAAAGTCGTAAAAGTTAAACAAAGCAAATGATCACACACAAACGTAAAACATTTCTATTTTCAAGCATATTTGTGTGAGTGCGAATAATCCATTGATTTCTGTGGCCTGTGTTATTGGTCATCCTCTTTTGCAGCTCTACCTCTTCTCTTTTTCTCACTCTTATACTCACACACACAAACACACACACATTCATTACATCCATTAAGAAGTAGATGACCAAGCAGAATAATACCAAATGCGCTGCAGCAGTGGAGGCTCAACCTGAATGTGTGTGTGTGTGTGTGTGTGTGTGTGTGTGTGTGTGTGCACGAGAGAGAGAGAGAGAACAAGAGACTGTACATTAGAGGCTAAGGTCATAACTGCATTACTGCCCTTATCAACCTTCTGTGATGACCTGGATTATCTAACTAATATTCCAGTCCATGATGTCATCAAGTCTGCTCCAAACAACATCATATTAAATATTCAATCAATTCAGACACATTTAATCTGCCCCTTCCGGATTTATTATGTAATATCCTTGTTCAGATAGAAATCTCCACATTTAATCAGGTGTTTGTGGATCACATATCATAAACTCCCCATTTATTTAATACTAAGGTTAAACATTAGACACACTATGCAGATATTAATCACTTTCTGGCGGTTGTGATTTTTCTTCTCACATAACATAAAACTGAGAATTCTGAGCAAGAGTTTATCTCATCATGCAAATGTTCGCTTTAGTCCATAATCTCATTTGCAGGATGTTTTGAACAAATTCAAAAACAACATTAATGTCAAGTCATACTTGTCATGTCACATTTGTGATGTATTATGTTCTTGAAGGAACTATTTCACCTGATAATGTATCTTACTTGATTTCTATTGCAAAGATGCATTTGTGTTTGTGCGTGCTGACAGTTAGTGACTTGACTATGAATCTCCAGCACAGGATCCAGATTCTGACTGAACTTCCTAAAGAATACAAAAAACAACAAAAACAACACTGTAAAAGTTGTGTGGCACAATATGTGTCTCTCAATGAAGATTGTCATAAAAACACTTCAGGACCGAGAACACTGATGTTAAATACAACAAAATGAACTGTGCCCCATTGCCATTTATGTTTGGAGTAGTGTCAGAACTAATACTGACCAGACTAATTATTCAGCTAATATTTTGAGACTAACTGTGTCCAAAGTGGTACCTCCCTTTGTCTCAATTTCAAAATGTACTTTTCAATAGATGAAGTTTCCTTTTACATTTTGTAAGTACGTTTGTGTAAATGGATATAGCAGTGTATACATCTATCTATGTATCTATAAACACGCACACACACATATATATTTTAATACATTTTTAATACATTTTAATATATAAAGAAGTTAAAAATTTAAACATATATATATATATATATATATATATATATATATATATATATATACATATTAAAATGTAATTTATTCTTGAATTTCAATTTTCATGACATGCTGAAGAATTTGCACACTAAACTTGCTTTAGCAGTTAACAAATTTACTTCCCCTGTGGATCTTTGTTGGAGAATCCAGTTCACAAATTTATCACAAATGTGCAGGAAAAACTCCAAATGACATAAATACTACTTAATCACACTCTCCTGTGTTCCAGGTGTGTCGCAGAGTCAGTCCCAGCCTAGTCCCTCAGGCTCCACAAAACTGGGCTATTCCTTTTCCAGAATGTCCCTTTACATGCATTTTGTACTGCAAAGCTGACTTGCATTTACGGTCCGTTCTAGTACATTTAACCTTTTGTAGTAAATTAATTAGACAAGCAAAAATAAGACAAAAATTATGAGAGACTCTTCGTATAAATGCACATAACCACTGCTGCCATAATGCCCTCTTCAACTGATTAATGAAGCTGCATGTTTGCAGACCATCATCTCCACACATCCACATATCTTAACTAATGTATGTGCTGTATGATGTGCTGACAGATTATGACAATACAGAAATCAACCAAAGCCTTGCTATGCAGACAGCAGAGTCTTTCACATTCACTTTCAAATACATTAAACCTAAGAGCCTATACCAACGATTGTCTTATCACTTATCTTTTCGTGGGATTGTTTTATATGTCCAATGCTGAATCCCTATTCTCTATATCCTTAATGACACAGTCTGTTAATTATTTATACAACAAAAACTGATTCAGTTAAGTCAGCACCGGCCAAATCAATAGTGAAGTGCCCATGGTCACGTGACATTGCTCTTTATGATGGGTGACTTTATGATCATTAAAACACGAGGCTTCTTGATCGACAACAGACCTATGGCAAGTCATTTTAACATTTATTCATTTTAACTAGCATTTATTTTAAATTACTATTAAGCAATCCAACTTTGAGTAGCATTTAATTTTTTCATTATTCAGCATTCATTAGATATTAGTACTTGCTCGTTATTAGTACATACTAGTACTTATTTCTTCGCTACTTCTTGGTTCAGAAATCAAGTTATCACTTCCATCTATGTATTTTTTTTATTATTGCTGGTACCAGTTTTACTATTCATTAGGAAGTAGAACTTATTTATTAGTTATAAGAAGCAATAGAATAACTACTAGTATATTAAAATTCTCACTCATACTTAAAAAAGTACTAAGGCTACGATCAGACAGTCATTCCAAATCTGATTTTTGTGCACATCCAACTGAAATCAGATTTAGCAAGATAGAACACGAAAAAATTTTTTTTTTTAAAAATCACATGAAATGCGATTTTTACAAATCCGTTTCAAGCTAAATTCCTATGTGGTTTGAAATCCTATTCAAATCACATTTCTGGAAATCCATTTCAGTCTGTCTGTTCTGATCGGATTTTGTGTGGTTTATGTGACTTTTTCACGCCACGTAAATTTTGTAAGTCAGACGTTGTTAAAGGAAACATGTTGAAAGATGCTGCAGAAACAAGGTTTTGTTGTTGCATAGTGCCGGATGGGCAGAAAATGACAATATAATGGAGACATGTTTTGAAACTGGTGGAGACGACAGCATGGAATAAAGCCATGCATACCAGCCTCCTACATTTCTGCCGCTGCTACAGAAGACGCAGTAATCTAGCGCGCCGGCTACATGTAGTCATGTTGTAAAGGCAACATCTGTATTGCAAACTTTGCAACACAAAATGCAACCGCTCCATGTTGCGGTTGTTGTTTTTGCCGTATACCTGCTAACGCAACGTCATTGCCATTGAAACCAACACAGATATCCCAGAAAACAAAAGAGCGGTATGGACAGACAAATCAACCCTGAACAATTGCGATACACAATGTGGACAGTCAATAATTTTAGATCAGATTCCAATTGGATACACAAATAACCATATTTGGACTGACAGTGTGAACATAGCCTAAGTATTAAAAAAACATAAAAATAGATACAAGTTAGTGAATAATTGTTAAAACAGCTTGCCATATATGCATTAGGTAGAGCACCAAAGTAATTCATTTTTTTAATGAACTGTTTAGATAAATGAAATGACGTGCGTTTTAAGTTACAAGCTGACTGTGTCCAACCTCCAAGTCTCCTTCCTGGGGTAGTGTAGAGACGCCTCAGCTCAAGGTGATACATCAGATAGACAGGCCCTGACAATACACACAATGACCTTAAAGAAAACTCCTGCATTCTCTTCCCAATAGATTACGGTGCTTTGCAGGCACTGGTTACAGAACAATTATGCTGTTTAATGGTACGCCCTTCACTTTCCGACTGCCCCAAGTTAAACACCTACACGTTAAAACCAAAATAACCGATGCCATTCGACAGGTTACAGGCTACTTACGTGCCTTCAAGCAAAGTCATTGCCTACTCTCATTTCTGGTAAAATGTACGTTCCGGTACCATTGCAAATGTATTCCTTGTCAGGTGTCGTCTGTATTTAGGAAGCCGACAGAAATCCACTGCCTTCTGGATGCCGTCGAATGCAGCTTCTCAGCGGTGCTGTCCGTTCAGCACCGCTCAGCGCGAGCTCACGCGTGTCCTCTAGGTTAGATGATGGGGGAATATCACAGATGCTGCCTCAAGCCACGATGAAACATCCCGACTAAAGCGACTTTTCCGTGTTTGATGTCTTTAACTAAATGATATGGAAAGTGAATGTTCGGCCTCTGGCACTGTATATCGAGGGGAGGGGAGCAGCACAGCTGTCACGAGGACGAACCTCGCCGGCCTATCCCATGAGGGGAATAAAAGCCTTAAAATCTGACTACACATAGAATCAACACACATACACCGATATTTCCTTGCTTAACTAAATTTATATTTTACTGTAATATTTGTTTGGTTGCACCAACAGTAGCTTACAGCTTCTTCAGGTCCTCGTCATTTCAAAGCAAATATAATTGGAAAAGCATTTGGGATCGCAAAAACAATTCAGTTGATTCATACTTCCGCCCCTGTTGGCCCCTCACACATGTATTATGCAATTTCTCCTCCTGACAAGCTTTGCGCGTCTGAAGGCGCTACATGTTATGGGATTTACAGATTAGTATGGCCAAGTTTGTTTGCGGTAATTATGGTATGTGGACATACACGCGTGGGCCCCACTCTCTCGACTGAAATACTGCAGTGGAGCAGAAGGGAGCTCGTGCGAAGGCACGAGCCAGCGAATCAATCTGTAAAACATCTAAATCTCAACGCCACTGACGTCCCAGACAGTCGTGCCTGCAATGTTTTTCACGTCTCGAGTTTATATCTCAATAGGTTCCGATTTCATTCTCGCCTGAATACTTCAAGAACATTTGGGACTCCTGTCCGCTCCAGCACCACACCCGTGCAGTCAGACCGTCCTATCTGTGATTAAACCCGCAACCGCGCAAACGATCGGGCACATCGTGCCCCTAACGCTTTAGGGAGGAGTGAGTGAGAAATCAAGGGTGGCAATCGCTGTTCATTTCATGGTAAAAACGTAAACGCACCCATTCTAGAGAGTCCAGCCCAATGAAGTATGGCGAGGGTGACTCGAAGGGAGGGGGGATGCAGGCGCAGGGGGACTAAAAACTGCCACATTAGTGATTTTGAGATGTTACGTTGCAAAATACTGTCATAAATGTCATCTGAATGCTGAATACTGCGTCTTGCGTCAGTCTGTCCTCGCAATATTCCCATGCAATAAAGTTTGCGGCGGTCTTACTTGCCTGTCCCATGGTATGCGTATGTTCTACATTTCGACACAGACACACAGACTAATGTTGTGTTTCCAGCGCCAGGCCAACACCCTAATTTACCTCAGTCAGACTTTTTCTCCTTTGCATAGCCTCTGTTTGACCAGCACTACAGCTGTTAAGAAGTGCCAGGCGTGTTAATTGGCGTTTCCCTGCGTTTCCTGCAGCAAGCCTGTTCACATCTGTGAGCAGAAAAGATGCTGAGCGCGAGAGACCGCTCTGCGGCAGATGAGTCCAGGTATGAGACACGCTCAGAACGGGCTATAAACACCTGAAAAAAAAGCACGACACTTGCGCTGTAGACAAGAGAAAGTCTACTTACTTTTTCCGCATTAAGAGCGATCCATGTAGATCTTGCGTGCCTAAGGATGTTTAAAAGACCCAGGAGAAACTGCGGATGTCGCCATATTGTTGCCGCTATCTTCCTTCCCAGTGCGTACGGCTAGCCTGCATAATTGATGACTCTCAGCAAATTGTTAGGGAGCGTCTACAAGTACCCTACTTCCGACTTCCGTACTGACGGAGGGAACGCTGCAACGTAAGCGAAACAGCGCAAAAAGGGGATATCAATCACAATGATGTGAGTCTAGTTATATTTACCACTTCTCTGTAAAATTCATCTAATCTCCTAGTTCATGTCTCAACAATTGTCTCAAATTTAATTGTTAAAATGGAATTCACTCAGTTAAATAAAGACTGTATATTTAAAAAACAATTTTCATTTAAAGAATAGGCTACAAGAAGTGAATCGCATACCCATTTTCTACCAAATGCACTGTATGTGCAAAGCTTAATTTCTGTTTATTTAAAATTAGAAAAGAAGTTCATTTCTATAGAGCATTGAACAATACAGACAATATTCTCTAAGCATTTATGAAAGTAAGCGTATTGTCATATGGCACTGAGGAACTGATTAATCAGTATGAAGTTTCCAAGTAAATAGTGATATATATTTTGGCACACACAAGTCACATTTCAGTATCTTCACAATGGCTATCTGGAAAAAAACTTGTTTGGGGTTTTGTATGTTTTTAAAGCAAAATGTCTCTTAAAAACTTTCTGATTTTAAATGTAAAGACATACACAGATTTCAATCTGCGAAACGTCAAAATAGTATGTGTTAGGAAAACTAGTCTTTGGTGTTTTGAGAGTGTGTATTTGTGTTGTTGCTACAAGCCCTATGGCGGTGTGGTTGTGGAAGCAGGTACTACGTGGTCAAGGGTTGCAGGTAATGGTTAATCTTCCTCAAATCCTGTTAGGAAGTAAAAGGAAACAACAGCTTAAGACTTTCAGCCTACCTCCAACTCCCCCTTCTGGGCCACCTGAGCATCTTTTCTAGTTCTCACTGATGAGCCCCAAGTAGATGAAGCCTCCAATGTCACTGTCCTTGGTGCTGAAGCCCCACGTTTGTATGTGAGCCAAATGGGACATAAGGGCATTTTAACATAACATAACACTGTCTGCAGAGCAAACAGAGATTAACAGCACACATTTTAATGTGTTTGTGATGTAAATATTTTGGGACTGAAGTCCTGCAAGTATCACATGAGTTTTAAGATAATGTCTTAAGATGGTGTCATAAGACGATGTCTTAAGATATTACTGTAAACCTAATCTCAAGTAAGAAATCCCTGAATCCTAATCTCAAATCACCATGGAGGATCTTAAGGATAAGTGTATTTGACAGGAGGATAGATAGATAGATAGACTTTTTACTGTCTTCATCTCTTATTTGTGTGTATTGTGTCATCTTTATGTACGTGCTTTTAAACATATTTCTCAAAATTACTATTAATTTAATTGTGTGTAAAAACTTTTAGTGAGGAAAAAAAATACTAAACCCGCACTATGCGTGTAAAAGTGGATGCACTTCGATTATTTATACACGCACGCCATCTGTCGACAGGATGGAGTATTGCACTGACTGGAATTATTACATGCTGATTGGTTAGTTGTCACAAGGTACACGCAGCTACTCCCCTCTCGTCTATCAAATGTAGCTCAGGTTTGCTGTGAAAAATGACGCTGGTAATGAATGCTTGCGCCTTTTTATTTAAAGTCCTCACTCTACCGCTGCATGTTGCGGAGCTGCTTGGACTTTTCTCTATTTACAAACGCGTGTTTCCTCTAATCGTCTATAAAGTCTCATTCTCTTACAATGACAAAATGAACGACAAGAAAAGGGAACTGTTTCGTAACTTGTCCAAATTCTACCCCCCGAAAGGCTCTCTGCGCATCTTGGAGGTGGGCTGCGGATCCGGGGCGAATTTCGAGCACTACCCGACGGGCTGCAAGATCACGTGCATCGACCCCAACCCGCATTTCAAAAACTACCTGGAGAAAAGTATGGCTAAGAACGACCACCTCGTATATGACAGCTTCATAGTGGCGTCGGGGGAGAATCTACAGGCGGTGGAGGACAACTCGGTGGATGTTGTGGTGTGCACACTGGTGCTGTGCTCAGTCCAGGATACACGGAAAGTTCTGCAAGAAGCAAAGAGAGTTCTTAGGCCTGTAAGTTTATGACTGAGGTGGAACTTTGTCACATTTCATAAACTGCGCTCTTATCACTCCAAATCCATCAAAGCGTACATAAAGATTTCAGTAATTGCATCTGAGATGAAAGGTAACAGCTTTACGTAATCACGTACATATATTTCACCGTTTGCTGTGCTAATCCCATTAGAAACAACTGTTTGTTTTAGGTCAAATGTCACTATACAGATTAGTAGGCTACTATTTCAAGCGCTTTTAACTACTAGATTCTTTTAAACTAGACAGCTTGTCTTCAAATACTCAATTTTGGGTTGGGAAATATAAATATTGTCATTTTCTGTTCTTCAGGGAGGAGCATTTTTCTTCCTTGAACATGTGGTGTCTGACCCCTCAACCTGGACTTACTTTTTTCAACATGTTCTTCAGCCATTCTGGTAATATTAAACACTATTTATAAAATCACCATATTATATTAGGCCTACTTACAGTTTCCGATGAATTTTATTAACTAGAATAGCTAAAGCTAGAGTACATAAGTAAATTAAGTCCCCTACATTTGTAAAGTGGCAAAATGTATGCATTATAACTGGAATTTATATTCTAATTGGAGGCTTTTGTAAATGTAAAAGCTAAAAGACTATGTTGGAGCTTTGAAAAACACAGGGTTGGTTAAATTCCTGCATAAATATATCAAAAGTATATATTTACTCTTCTCTTATCACCCACACATAAGTGAAGGTCACTGGTTTATTTGGACAGAGAGGGAGGAATGGTTTGATTATAAAACCAGAATTGATCCATTTAGCCTAACTATGGTGGAATACTGGTAACAAAGCATATGACCACAATAGCATATAAGAAAGTCTGTAACTGTACTTGTCTGTTTGTCAGGTACTATTTTGGCGACGGCTGTGAGACAACCCGAGCTACTTGGAAGCACATCGAGGCGGCCGGCTTCTCTGACCTGCAGCTACGCCACATCCAAGCTCCTCTGATTTTTATGATCAAACCACACATTGTTGGTTATGCCATCAAATGAGTATAAATTTTGAAAAAAAGCAAAGAAAAACCATCTAAAGGTTTTATCAAGCATGTTTTTTATTTCAGTAAGCTGATTCATTTCACCATCTACTTTTAAATGTGTTTTTATGAGAGCAATTTGTATTAAAATATAAAATACGATGTATTTGTTTAACATGTATTGCGTATTTTATATTACTGTACCTTGTTGCATGAGTGTACTGTCCGTAAAACACATCACTATCAAGATTGTACAAAACTAAAAGAAGGTAAAACAACAATACTTTAAACTATATAAAACAGGCTTTGGAAGATAGCCATAATTTGTGAGGTTGTCGCTAATGTGTAAAAGAGTCACACTGCCGCCTAGTGGTCAGGAGGAACGCTTGTCATACAAAATGGCAGTTCAGAAGAAATTCATTAAGCATAAACCTAATTTTTTTGCCTTCGTACTAATGTACTTGGGCCTGGTTTCACAGACAGGGCTTAGATTAAGCCTGTAAGTAGCTTTTATAAACGTAAAACATAACTGACGTGCATCTTGAGACAAAACAATAGCACTGAAATATTTTAAGATATGTCAGTGCAAATTGCTTTCAGTTAAAACGGCCACAAGCGTGCTTGTGTGGGATTGTATAATGTCATGGGATTGTCCAAAAGTACATAAATACTTGTACAAAACAATCTACATTCTCCACATTTAGATTTTGACAGACTGCGTCACGTCATGGTCGCATTACCACCTCGCTTGTACATTGTTTTTCAATTAATTCAACTGGACGTCGTCAATTATTCCTTAATTACTCATCTTTTTCCTAACGAGTATACTGCGTTTAATTGCTACCTTCATCACGTGCTCTCTGAATAAACGTAGGCCTAAATACGAATTTCCAAGGTAAAAATTGCACATGAATGCTCTCCCGATTCGAAACTTGAATGAAATGAGCTCACAATCACGACTTCAGAAGTGAGGGAATTATCACATTTCCGATAGCACGTGAAGGCAGCGTTAGGTTGTGGTAGGTACTTCCGGTTTGGGGAAGTTCCACTCAAAAGCACATGTCATTTCAAATCATGGTTGGCATACAAATCATCCTTATTCATCAGTTTGACTGAATGTTCTATTTTCAGACGTTTGAGAATAACGCAACACTTTTATAATGTGAAATGGTATAACAAGAATAGATAGCAAAGCGCTCTTTTCAGTCACTGAATTATTTTCCTGTTTTTTCCTCCCTCCCTTTTGTATTTCCCTGTAACAATATGAAAAAACAACATATACAGCGCTTTTGTGGTCTGCTCTCCCGATTTAATTTACGATATATATAAATAATTCAATGGAATGCATAACAATCTCTCGTGTTTTTTTTTCTCCCCAAATCCTCACGTCTCTTTCCAAGGTTTGTTTTTACATGGATGCTTTAAAATGTAATTGGGCACTGATCAGGGAGTTGACCACATTCATTCACTAGCTAGGAAGCTAAGGAACTGATTGAGACGCAGGGATTGTCTCCTCTTTTTACTTCTAATGCCTATTAGCAGTGTTTACTGGAATGTTTCTAAAACATACATTAAAATGTCGGAAAAAATGTTGAAATATTGTCACTCAGTTTTCCAGGTAATGAACATTTTCGTACAATACAGACATTTAACACATCTGTATTATTATTGCTGTGTAAAAAAATCAATCTTTTGTGGTTATTCATGTATGTTGTAATTTGTTTATAAACATTTTCATTTCCTATGTAGTTTTTTCGTCTGCTAGAGATCGCCTATTCAAAACAATGGCGCAGCTTGATGACGCCAAGTTTGAGCGGGGATTCTTGGGACGTGTGGTCTTCCTCACAGCCGGTGGAAAAGAATCGGGATGGGACTTGGGCAGAAATCACATTCATGGATGCAATTATTAACTCACACATCCCTTCTCACAATACAAATAGTTGGAAACATTTGGGATATTGTAAGTACTCAAATGAACAAAATATATAACAAGTGCTCTTTGGATATTTTACTGCAAAAATTTTACATATTGCAGCTTTAATGTTCGACGGTTAAAGGGTGAATAGAATGCCATCTTATTGTATCCAGTTTATTTACTTATTTATTTTTACAATTACAGTTTACTTTAACGGAAGTTAAAGTAATACCATAATTATATAATTATACTCCCATAATTCTCGCAAAGCTTCATAGGGCATAGGAAAAAGGTGAATACACGGACGCCAACTGCCGGACAGACTGGAGTACTGCCGTGACATGCATCCAAGATGTTGATAAGTCAGTTGTTAGCAGCTACCAAATGTAGTTAAATGAAATTCAGCTCCACCTTTCTGGACATCATGGTTTGAGTTTGACCTAGTCCAGCTCCACCTCTACCTCGTTGGATCTAATGGGTGTTGTTGGACCTTCTAGCTCCACCCATTTATGCTCAAATTACAGGGGGAGCTGGACGTCAAGAGAGACTGGACGTCAAGAGAGACTGGACCTCACGCTCCACCCATGGCATTTCTCTGGACACTGTAACTGTCTAAATGATTTACTATTTAAATGATGACTGCGATACAATCTGAGCTACTTGGAAGTACATAGAGGCCGCTGGCTTCTCTGACCTGCAGCGACGCCACATGCAAGCTCCTCTGTTTTTTATGCTCGAACCAAACATTATTGGTTATGTCGTCAAATAATGAGTATGAACTTTGCCTCACGCAAAGGGTGTATTCACACTTGTAGTTTGGTTTGCTTGGTTCATTTGGTCCGGACAATTAAAAGAAACATTTAGTCCTGGTCCACTTAGCATTCACATTGGCATTTTTAACACTGGAACCCAATCGAACCCAAACATGCCAAGTGTGAACACACACACAAAAAATTGAAAATCCTTTTAAAGATTTTCTGAAGCATGGATTTTTTCAGTTAGGTTATTTATTACACTGTCTACTTTTAAATGTGTTTGCATGGATGAGCAATTTGTATTAAACCATAAAATAAGTTTGTTTAACATGCAAAGTTGTTGCATCAATATCTTGTCTGTAAAACATCACTATCAAGATTACGCAAAAATACAAGCAGGTAAAACAAAATACTTTTATCTATTTAAACAGGCTTTAGAAAATGAATGTATAAAAGAGCCTTAAAGCCATCCAGTGGTTGAGAGGAGTATCATATAAAGTGTAGCACTTAATTTTCCCTTCATACTTATAAACTTGTGTTGTACCATGGGATTAGCTAAAAGTATATGAATATACTTAAAAACCCACCCTACATCCTCCACCTTTAAATTTATAAAATATAATAAATTTAAATTTTAAATATATATAAAAATTACAAACAAAAAGTAATTCCTAGCTGATGAAACTAAAATATAATATATTGTCACTACAGAAATTTATTAGATTTTATTCATTTATATGAATTTTCCTAAACCTGATCTGAAAATCTAAAATCTGACATTTTCATGTCCGTTACGGTGTTCTTTATATATGGTATGGCACGAAAAAAGCTATAATTTTTAAATGTGAAATGGTTTTCTGACTATCTTTTTTAATACAACAACCAAGACATTATGTTTCCCCAAATACTGACCAACATCATTCGATAAGCTAACCTTGCGTCTCCTATCTGACCATCTGAGTGGCGTTTTTCAAGGGCCTCCTTGAGCCACGAAGCAGTCAAGCGAAACAACATTGAAACTGAAAGGGAGAAAAACAGTCAAAGGGTGGAAAAATATTTATTTAGCTTTTTCTCTTTACCAAAAACAAGTGACATTGTTTTTTGTATTATATGCTCCCTGATTCGATTGTCGTGTAACAGCTTGGCTTATAAACAGTGGTAAGCCTTAGGCCAATTAACTTTGTTAAAACCAACAAGGGTACCAACCCAAGAGTGTATATGGCTTAAAGTTCAGTCAGACATATTACAAAGGCTTGGACTAAAAAGGACAAAGTTTAATTTTTACACAATTAGTCTATCAATCCAGAATAAGGCTTGAATGAACTTACCACTGTTTCATGTTACTTATAATAATAAAGCTGAAGTCCTCATCTTAAATTTTGCCGTCTCTGTAGAAAATGTCTCACTAAAACTCTATGGAATATGGAATGGGGGTAGGAATACCAGAGCTTCCTATAAAGGGGGAAATAGCAAAAATGCAAAGAACACAGCTGCATGACTTCATGAAACACACAATCGCATCACAAATTTCATACATACAAGCGCTTTTGAGAAAGGTGTAAAAAATACCACTGTCACTTCTGCACTTCTACCATGGAAAAAAAATAAAATAAAATTCAGCTAGCGCGTCAATAAAATTAACATTCAAAATTCCCTGGAAACCAAATGGGTCAAGAATAAAGCAAGATCTCCCAGTGTAGACGTGCCAATGCTTGCACAAGATACATATACAAATATAAACATCTGTTGACTGCAAAGAAAAATGTTAATGGAAAAATGTATCCTTCTTTCCATCTATTCTTAAAAGCATAACTGATGCTGTTGTTTCTGGTCAATCGTTCTTAGGCTATTAGTTAAAAATGAGTTGTATAAAAACAAGCATTTGACAGGAGGATTAAATGTATTCCCCTTGCCAAAAAAAGTCCCTGTGTCTGTTTTTGTATAAGCACATAGGCAGACAGGTCTGCCAGTAAAGTCCCATTAGCATGATTGGAGAGATGTCCCTCTAGCCGGTTTTAACGCAGTACAGGTCCTTTAAAGTCTTGAGCTCCTCGATAAGAGTCTTGTTCTGATTCTCCAGGACAGCCACACGGTTCTCCAGACACTTCACATACTCCTTTTTCTTTCTGCGACACTCTCTGGCTGCCTCCCTGGATGCAGAGATTCAGATTAGACGAAAAGCAAAGTTAAGCCAACAATGCAAAAAAAAATAATAATTACATGAAAATAACTATAGCATATTATACATTACCATCAAACTCCATCTAGCTAAACAAATTCATTTTCTTTCGCTCAAATACACCCACCTGTTCTTTGCCAGCCGTATCTCTCTCTTCATTTGCGGGTCATCGCTCTTGCCCTGAGAGCTGATAACGGGTGATGTCATGACGACGGTCTGAGGCATTGAAGAGGAAGAAGAGCGGATCTGATAAGCTTGCATTTCTCCCCCTGCACCTACAACACAGTATCACAGCCAGAGTGTGTTCCATGTGTACTAACGCAACATTATGAACTGATTGCCACATGAAAAGGTCTTTTTCCCTTTGCTTGCCAACCTTGGAGCACCACCTGGTTACTAGGCAGCAGAATCTGTTGTCCGTCGGCAGTCTGAGCATATTGCAGTATAGTTGGCTGGTTTGGGTTTGAGTTGGTCATGGTGAGAGTTTGCAGGCTTTGCACACCCTCTGAACCAGCACTGGCAAGCTGCAGAGAGCCATTGGATGAAATCGCAACTGCAAAGGAGCAAACAAAACTGTGACGGACGGTTTACAGCGTATTATGAATCGTGCTGAAGATAAATCTTTTTTTTTAAATGTGATTTCATGCAATTGTGCTCTAGTTGATACTGTATACACTATGAAAATCAAGTTTGTATGGGTATATTTAAAAAACTGCAGGGCTTTTGTGTCATTTGTGTCGTTAACCAGTTACACAACCATTTTCTTCATTTCTGTTGCAAAATTTGTGGGAAATTACCACATGATGCATTCAATCCCTCACAAAACCCAAGTGTTAAGATAGCATGCTGGCTTGGCTTACTATATTGGCCGGTGCTTGTCTGGTAGATTGGGGTGGGGAGCGATACACTTGTTATAGCAGAGGAGGTTGAGCTTTCCTCTTCTCCCTCGTTCTGAGTTGCCACTTCCTCAGCTGACAGATCATTTAGAATCTTCCTGAAACACAGAAAGGAACAAAAAGTTCAAGTAGTACCTAAATTTTTGGTTTTGTGCCAGAGATGTGCCTGTAATTTAGAGCTTGGCAATTTTTGTTTTTAACTCCCCTATGTGTGTGTTTAAGGACATGTCTGAAGTAGAGTGCAAAGGATCCAGATGCAAAAAACCCAAAATGTACACAAAGATGATTTTATTTGATTACAACAAAGTTATAACCTAGCCTGCCTCATTCCAAAGTATCAGAAGAAGCTTTTGATTCTGTGTAAATGAAATAAAAATCATCCTGTTTTCAAAAAATCAACTTCAAGTTTGCGATTAAATGTAAATAAATACATTTATGCTATATTAACAAGATTGCCAACAGCTTTCATTTTACATCCGTCACGCTCGCCTATTAAGAATGATGAAGTGACATTTCTCTTTGAGTTTGACATGAAATAAGAATAAAAATACCACACAAACATTAACAATTGTATAAACTGATTTAAGATGCCCTTAATGAGAGCTTTGTAAACCCTACGAATACTTGTGCCTGGGTATATTACATGTATTTGGTGCTTGCCAGAGAAAGTCACATTAAAGTCACAATGAAATCAAAATCATTATTGCAGTTTTTATTATAAATGACTTATCTGTGCACATTATTTGCATTAATTAATGTGCCCATGTAATATTTAACTTCCTTTAATTTCCATAACAGGAAGACTTTAACTAAAAATGTCTTCTGTCTCTGATTTTTTACTTTATTATTCATTTATTTATTATTCATTATTCAAGTGCAGAAGCATGCTTGGCAGAAAATGATTGGCAACACAATCATCGTGAAAAAGAATGGATTTTTGTGAACTTCGCATTTACTGAGGGAATATTTTGGAACAGCTCCAGTTCCTCAGTGTGGGAAGAAGCTTGCTGCTCACTGCTTGAGACATGAACATCCACCCAACCGAATGTCTTTGGTCAGAGGGTTTGCAAGACCACTGGGTTCAATTCTGCACCAACTCCCTTGATTCTCCAACAACAAAATGAAGGATAGTAGGATGCCGGTTTTAGATGTATTAAAAGAATCTGTGTAATTTTGGACGGTATTCATCAGGCCCTGTGGAGCCATACATTTTCCCCCCAGGCTCTATACCTGTAGGATGGGCGGCGAGCCAAGATCTCTCTTGACTTCTGGTTAGATGCCCCACTGTCGCTTGATTCCTGAGAATCATCACTGTCAGATCCTTGACCCTAATAGGAAACAGTGTTTAAGTGGAGGGGAAAACATGTCACCGATTTCAACCCGATGTAAAAACAAAGATCCAGAAGTTAAAGATCACATTGCAATGTGTAATTGTTACCTGCGCGTGTGCCTGTGGAGACTGGATAACTGATGATTGTGCTGACTGAATCACACCTTGAACCTGGAACTGACCGCTGGGCAGCTGAACCACAGCCACTGGATTACCACTCAGAGACATCTTTCCACAATATAATGATGAAGAATGACATGAAACAAGCATATTTATTGCTGTTTAACAAATGTTTAGTCAAACAACATATTTATACACCATGAAAATGTGTGTACATAAACACAGTAACAGTACCTGTGCTATCTGTGATAAGTGAGAGGCAGTTATAGTTGTGGGGATGGCAACAGTTTGGGACTCAGAGCCATTACTGTTCTGCTGGACCTCCTCCATTGCCACTGCAAATGAACATTGAGACAGATTTTGGTCAATACTTAATGTAGATGTAACGCTTTCCATGGCCAGTACCCATATAAAAGGCTTCCATAATTTTTGAACTCCCAATGCTGCATCCGAAATCGAATACTTTCCAACTATATAGTATGCAAAAAACAGTACACCAAAGGAGTAGAATGTCCAAATACATAGTACAGGATTATGAATGGAACTAAAGCGATGCAACTGACGCTGGTAGGTCGCATGACAGTAACAACATGACAGATGTAGTTGGTCCGAATTTCATTCATACTACCCATATTCATAATATATATATATAGCATACTTTTCTAACGGTCATGAAGTAAATTTAAATTCAAATGTAGCACGTACTCAGTATGCGATCTCGGACGTAGCACCGCTAGTCTTTTCTGTGATTATTAAAATGAGCAATTTATGCTAGTTATATTTTAGAGATAATCATATCATATTTATTCATTTATAGTTTAACACCATATCAGCATCAAAGTTTATATTCATGGCAAGCTCAAGAGTAATAAAATTTACAATAGTCATATCAAAAATAACATTTTTAGAGATGATCATATCTTTAAAAAATGTAAATTGGTAATTACAGAAATATCCAGATTTTATTCATTTCAAGGTTCCTGACTTCTTTTTTTTTTTACCTTTTTGATCATGTACATACATTTTAATGTCTTGCAAACAACTGTGAATGAAATAAAATATTAAAGAGAATTTAAAATAAATATTAAATTGATAAATACAATTGTTATTTTTTTTATTTAAAAAGAAAATGTAAAAATATTGAAATTAAAATGATAAAATTCATATATATATATATATATTTTTTTTTTTCCCTCTTTTCCACCAGGAGTCAGGACAAAAGGATGAAAAACTGCTAAGCCCCATTACTTTTTTGACGTATTAGCCTACTTTACAGAATGAAAGCAAACATGAGAATGCTGAACACTGGGGTTTATCTGTTCTCATATTTGTAAACGGATGGCTTGTGTGTGTGTGTGTGTGTGTGTGTGTGTGTGTGTGTGTGTGTGTGTGTGTGTGTGTGTGTGTGTGTGTTGTGGCCAACCCAGGCTAACAGTAAAAAGCCTTGATTAAGTCAGTGTTTCCATTTTACCCCAGCCCTGAGTCAGTCCCTCTCAAACCTTTAGCTCCACCACATACACTTACACTGTAGTAGATTGCTTTCTCCACATCATTGCAGCAACCATGCTGCAAATGTCCTCATTTATGATTTGATTCCAGTACAATCATGTAAGCAGTACAATAAATGAGAAATAAAACAACTAAATTTACAATATAATGGAAAAGGAGCTAGCTAACATGGAAGAATGTAACGTTACTGCAGCAGTAAGTTAAATCAGATGGAGCTGCTTTGTGTTGTTATTAACCGGATGCTAAATAACGCCCATCAAATACTCACATTCCTCCAAAAAACTCATTTCTATTTTAATCAAGCTAAAATAACCGTGTGAGACACACTGACCTGTTGATTCCATATTGTCGATATTATCTGTTAAAAGTCCTCATTTATTAACAAACAATCTAATGCTACAGCAGCTAACAGGCTAAATAAAACTAGACAGATGTCTATGATTTTATTTCATAACTTATCTGTCAAAATACATGATACTAAATACAAGATTCCGCCGGTATTTATTAGCGGGTTTGTTTCAACTACACAAAAGCTCCATCACAAGAGATTAATAGATTTTTAAGTGATGTTGCAAATAGTAAACGAGTGCCAGAGTCTTTAAGTCTTATTCCCCCATGAGATCCTGATCAAAAGAGCATCTCTAAATAAAACAAACCGCTGCGGTGTGTTATGAAGCCTGTGGGCGACTTTATGCCGCGCTCTGCAGAAACTTCCAAGCTAGTCACTGGCACGCAAGTGCCCGCGTCAACAGACGTCAGCGATACGGGGAGCCATTAAAACACCTTCCCGTAAGACGAGTGCTACAACCGAGCGGACGGGCGCCATGACTGCAGCGACAGGTCGGCAGAACAGAAAGAGTACAAAACAAAAGCAACGCTTTACCTTTTATCCGTTTCAACCGCTCCTGGAAACAACGAAGCGTCTATATAGATGCCAATATTAGAAATATAATTTGAAAAGTAATTATTTAATAGCGCGTAGAATAAAGCTGGGCGGTTTCCATTGAAAAATCTAGATGGCTTGAGGGTTTTTTTTTCTAAAGGCCGCAATAAGCGCCGCCCCCTAAAAAGACGTGTTACGTAAATCTGTATTAAGCTTTGTGATTGGCCAATATCACTGAAACGCAAAAGGGGTCTGGGGACATGAATGAAACTAATGCACTGCAGTATGTTGTGAATTTCTGTATTATGCATGGCAAAAACTATATTTACAGATAATTTCAAAGCGTATTCTAAAATGTAGCTTATTTTAACTGGAAATGGAGACTGCAAGCTTGTTATCTAGTAAAAAAAAATATAAATATGAAATATATGAATATGTAGGGAAAAAAGTAAAAAAAATACAAGAATATGCTTTGAAAATGTTTGTGATTATAATATATGCTATGCAGAATATAGAAGTTCACAAAATGGCTAATGAACCCATTTTAAATTTTATGGTGAAATTCTTTACAATATAATACGATAGATAGATAGATGATAGATAGATAGATAGATAGATAGATAGATAGATAGATAGATAGATAGATAGATAGATAGATAGAAAAGTTATAGTTATAAAAACAAACTTCAAAGATGCAAAATAAAAGCCTTTTATTATTTTTTCATGTTTTTCATTGGAGTATAAAACAGTTACAGTAACCAATGTACAAAAAGAAAGATGTGAACCAACAGAGAAATGCTTGCTTGCATAATCATGACTTTCATTTATATCCATGAATGTGAAATCACATTCTTATTAATACTGAGAACTGAGCAAAATGTTTTTATCTAAACAAAAAAAATGTTGCATGTTCCTATTTTGTTCCACAATTAGCAAGCAAATAATTTGTGTTTTTTCTTGTATAGTGGTTAAGTGTGTATGTGTACGTGTACTTTAAAATGTAACTGCAGCTGGTTGCATAGTGTGTAAAACATTTCTTCTGGTTCCACCACTTAGCTGACATGTCAGATTATCAATAAACTGAACCGATTATGTCTAATTTACTCTGTTCATTTTTATTTAATTTAATTTTGTATGTATTAAGACGTGGTTAACGCAAATGAGAAATAAATTCTTTTTATTTAAAGAACAAAAATCATTGCAAACATGAAAGTGAATATTTACAAATGAATATCCTCTCCATCCTGGAAAGCACTATTTCCCTGAATGCCCCGTGTAAAAAGCTCATTCACTCGCTTGTGCTTTCATCACATAAACTCAGCTCTGATGCCATTAACGACAGTGAGAATGAGAGAATACATTTCATGACAGTGTCTGATTTGGGAAAGGGTATTGTGGAACTCATCAACAAATGAATGACCTTTCAATGCTGTGACCATACATACGCACACATACTCAACCCCATCGTACAGAACGAGGTTAGGCTAACGTACTGTAGTGATCAGTTGTGTAAGGGCTCTGAAAGTAGTCTTTCAAGCCCCCACAGTGCTTGACTTTATCATGCTTACATCATTAAGACTTATACACGCTGTAAAATTTCTGAATCTGAATTCTAAATAGAAATGCATGACAGAAAATCTGAACACAGACTTCAACCCATTACATTTCTGATCGACCAGAAAAAAACAAACAGAAACAGAGCAAGCTATTTACAACCAGTCTTCAACTTCAGACCCCCGCTCAGCTACGAAGGGATGTCAGTGACAGTAGTTAATATTCATATTAATCCAAAAATTTGACAGAATACAGCAACTAAATTACAGTACAGTAGAATTTCTCATCTGTACACAAGCAATTATTTACAATTATTTGTGGTTTACAAGAAGTTAGTCATTCCTTGGTAAAAATGGCTATAGAACAGAAGACAGCAACTGCCCTTTAAAGATCCTTTGCCAAACATGTAAAATCTATGCCTTTGTACAATTGGGTGTTCACGAGGGGTTTGCTTGTACAGAGAGTTGTGTTATTTTACAGTTGTTTTATTTTATTGTACAGATGCCTGAATTCTTTTTTTTTTCTCCCCTTGCCATTTAGAGGTTTAAATGGCTAGTCCTGATGTGTATAAGCACCTTTAGATGAGAGCAAAAATAGAGCTATACGTATCTCAGTTTGTGTTTGGTTTGGGCTCTGTGTGTGATGAGGTTTGCAGTTGAATGTTCTTGAATGAATCCATACTAAGTGTATATGAGTGTTTCTTACCGTTATATGTGGAGAAGTAAACTGAGAACACTTGCAGGCATTGAGGTTAGACTGGGCATTTAGTCCCAAAATTGTATTTTTATGTGCCTGCACTTTTATATGCTACTCAATAATGCAAGTAATTATATAATAAAAACCACACATATGCCCTTATTGAAAGATAGTAATAGTCCATGTTACAGAATATATCTGTATTTATCTAATAAAGTGCATAAAGGATAATGAAAAACAATGGGGATGATTATCCTCATGCTAAACTTGAGGGGGCTGAGGGAATAAAGTTTTCAAGTTGAGTAATTCATTGCCTTTGTAGTGGCACGCTGTCTATATATCTATCCATCTATATATATAAATAGAGAGAGAGAAGATAGATAGATAGATAGATAGATACTGAGTAATAAAAATATTAAATAAATGGGTCCATATCAGATGGTTTAAAACATCTCAATTCAGTTATTGAATTGACAATAAGAATTTAATTATTAAAATTATGTTTGTGGACAATCCTAAATAACATGTTGAATATGGGTAAATACCAAAATGCTGTGGGTATTACATTGCAGTTTATTTCTAGCAAAACTGTATATTGTATTTTGTAAATATTGTAGAATTAAAACAAATTAAAGGATGCAGGTTCATCACCTGAATAGCTGCATATCTAAAATAAACTTTGTTAAAGCCCCAGTGGTAAGATTTAAAACACTAAATGGTTTGCTGACAGCTGCAGTCTCAGTAATACATTTGTGTGTTCATATAAATGATGGTGGATGAAGGTGTGGGTTTTAACCTGGGTAAGGGCATTCTACGAACTGGAGCGTTACAGAAATGTCCTATCATCAATACTGCCCTTAAGAAAGGCACTTAAGCCCAGGTTCCTCAACAGGGACTGTCCCTGTATTAAATTTAATGTAAGCTGCTTGGGATACAAGCATCTGATGAATGACAAATGGCCCCTATTACCCCAATGCTGTCCAATAAATATTAGATTTTAGAGCCCTGTAACACACAGCACCATAGATAAGCTGGGTTGCAGATGAATCCTGGCACATTTTGAGCTTTTGGGATTCAGGGTCGTGACGTCCTAGTCTGTTAAGACTGTGTTCATAACCTTGATTATAACACTACTACACAACCCAAGAGTCTTAACAACACTAATTCATAATACAGAATTTATATTGCTAAACCTACTTAATTACTCCACTGATCTTTTGTAGTCCATCCATCCATTATATATATCCTATATATAGTATTATAGTTTATATTGCACTGTTTGTTTTAAGATTTCACTGTCTCCCTTTTTTTAACTTAACAGTTATTCTGAGAATTGACTCCTGGAATCGATTCCATCGATTCCAAAAACTTGGAATCAAAATAAAAAATTCTGAAATCGAGCAACCCAGGTGAAAACTTACAAACTGAGGCTTTAAGCTCATTTTAATAATAATAATTTAAAAAAGTACAAGCCAGCCAGAGCTAGAATAGGAGTGTGTTTGAGTAGAAAAAAAGAGCTATGTAATTCAAGTAAATTTAAATCATGACCAAGAATTGAACAGACATTATGTGGCATTTTTATGTGAGAGTGGGATTCTGATGGAGAAGGAATTGAGCAAAAAGGGAAATGCTTTTATAGCATCCCTTCTCCAAAACAGTCATCTCACACATTTGTATTTTGGAAAATGACACCTTATCCCTGAAAAAACAGGGCCAAGTCTTTCGGTGTATGAACTCAATACAAGTTCTGAGGCCAGGCTCCATAGCACCGCTCTGGCAGGCCTTTGGCTCGCCCATATCACAGCTCACATGTTGTACGCTACATATATGGGGTCCAATTGATCTGCCAGGAAGGAGTCTCTCAAGTGCATTCGCTGCTTTTCTCCTCTGGAGTTTATAGGAATGACTCCTGGGTCAACAATAACAACCACACCCACAATCAGATGGTGCTCCTCTAATACAACATTGGTTACCAGCGGAACCAGGTCTAAAGCATCCTGCTCTGATCCGCAGAGCTCAGCCACCACCACCAGCAGATTTGTCCAGGTGAACACAGCACTGCACAGGACAAAAAGAGCATGTAAGAGTTAAAGGGTAAAAAAATGAGCAAAGAGTGTGTCTCTGAGATGTTACCTTTCACCGATGCTGCGGTGGGCACGTGATACACTGGTCTCGATGTCAATTGGATGATATCGCAAACCTCTCAATTCTAAAGTCTCATCCAGAGAGCCCACCACAAACAGGGCGTCATGGCGATCTAAACATACAGTGTAAAAGCAAGGACATTTTTACAAGAAAATTTATTTAGTGTGGCATAACATCACATAGTCTCATAATTTCATGTATATCATATAGTGGAGTCCAAAAGTCTGAGACCACTAGTTGCAATGTCTTATTTAATAAAATACATATAAAACTTTAAATAATTTTTTTTTGAGAATGGCCATTGTCACAATTTCTTTAAATTTGGAATTTGGACCTGGAATCTAAACATACATTAGTTCATTTTACATCATTTTTGGGTTTAAAGGGGTCCTTGATTATGATTT
The DNA here is from genome assembly GCA_038088235.1 of Zacco platypus. Classification (NCBI taxonomy): domain Eukaryota; kingdom Metazoa; phylum Chordata; class Actinopteri; order Cypriniformes; family Xenocyprididae; genus Zacco; species Zacco platypus. The sequence goes on from CM076074.1 coordinate 24,039,884, forward strand.
AACTTTCTTAACTTTAGTGTGTAATGTTGCTGTTAGAACATAAACAGTGTCTACAAAGTTACGACGCTCAAAGTTCAATGCAAAGGGAGATATATTCTTTTAAAGAATTCTCTGTTTAAGGACTACAACAAATGGCTGGTAGGGACTACAACAAGCTTCTTCCCGGGTAAGCGACATTACTAACCTTAAAATTTACATAAACCCTGTCCCCAAGAAAACACGCAACAAAGGGGGAGAGGCCATGTTGGGCTGCTTAAGAGAAGAGGAAGAGTTCTTGTAGTAGAGTGTTGTTTTCATGCCGTCATTTTACACTGGACTGCTTCACAAATGAGGGTCATTTAAGCCCTGGATTTGCAAAAATGATTAACATGACGGCACATGATAGTCGAATCAACTTGAATCAACTCCACAGCAACTACATTCATTTATCCACTAACCATTCAGAAACGTCCAGATGCTTTCTAAAAGCTGTAACTTCTTCCAGAGTCTCTCCATCAGTGTCCGAATCTGGTTTGAACAATATTAGGCTTAACACCCTTACTGACAATTATCATTTTGGCAGCGTGAGATTCTCCAGCTTAGTTGTTGTTGAGCAACCGAAGTGTGAGCTGTTAAAGCTCCACCCACTTCTGTAAAGGGGGCCGGAAGCAGCAGCTCATTTGCATTGCAAATAGGGGCAAATCTGACAAGCTATAATAAATGATCTGTGGGGTATTTTAAGCTGAAACTTCACAGACATATTCTAGGACACCAGAGACTACAAGATATTACATCTTGTAAAAGGGGCATTATAGGCCCCCTTTAACATTTTTCAACATCCTAAAAATTTTTGTGTGGGATTGCATGAAGGAAAAAAAACAACAAGATTTTCAATGTGGTCTCAGACATTTGCATCTCACAATACATTCCCCCACCAGTCTTTCAGGAGCACTGCATGGTTTATTCTTAATTCATCCAATTTTATTTCTCACTCTCACCTCCACTGGCGTCTGTGAGTTCAGTTCTCTTGACAAAGCCCAGGTATCCAGTTCTGGCCCAGAGTGTCTGAGGATCTCCAAAGCTCAGCTTAGTGTTGAAGTGGTCAGCCTGCAGGTTTTCCTCTCCGTATATTGTGTAGTATCCTGTTGCATTGTGGGGACTGTTCACCCAAATCTGGGAAAGAGTGAAGTTTATTACTGGAGAAGGTGGAAAATTCTATTTACCACAATACATAATTTGAAATGTTTGTTGGTTCAGAAAACATTACAATGGAAAGAAATGACAAAAAATACTCTCCTGCAATTGTTAGTATACAAATAACTTATTTAGAGTGTTTGAAAGTGTGTTTAAGGTCATTTAAATGCACAAAGCTGAAGAAACACCCAATTATTATTTACAAAAATATGCAAACGCACCTCTCCCAAGTGAGAGTCCCCTAGCGGTCCTCTAGTTTCTGGATTGACTATGATCACTCTAACACCAGGAAGAATCTAAAAGAGAGGGAAAGAAGATATAAAGCATTAACACAATGTTCAATCTCCTTATTTTTTACATTCATTCTAGTTCCAACAGTGGAGCGCGCTTACTGTTCCAGACTCCATGAGAGGAAGAGACTGTGGCGCTCCTCGCTCTACTAACCTCACCCTACGACACAGAAACAACATTATCTGTATTATACAAGAAGAAAGAGTGTTTATGACACCATATAATCACTCAGAGTCGAGAGGAACCAGCAACTCTTGAGCTTTTTAATAACTGACAAAGCACAGGATCATAATGGATATAATTCTACAGTATTTAAAAACCATGCGATTTCTGCTCTACTAATTGCACCAAACGCAATTACAATTGGTTGAGCCAAAAACGGACACTTTCACACACAAAAAATACTTCAGCTTTTAGTATTTTTTTGTTTTGTGAGTTTATTTTTCTCTTACCGGTCATGTCGGAGGGACTTCATGTCCACATACACAGTTGAGGGGTCTGGTCCAGTTGTACCCTGTAAAAAACACAAACCCACACACATACAGATCAGCTGCACATCAAATAACTGAAACAGCAGCTCTGATACACATACTCCAAAGGGAAATCAATTTGCGAAGTTCGAACAGATAATCTACCTGTAGGCAGATGGCCAGGTTAACTCTTGACCCAAAAGCGGTGCTGACAGCCCGCATGGAGAGACCAAGGTCTTTGAACAGTTTGGAGAAGGAGTGTGTGAGAGCCAAGCGCGGACGCTCCTCAGCAATCACCACACAGCTCCTCACACACGACAGGTTCACACCACGTGCCTGAAGTCAGATGGACATGAAAAACATTAGAGGAACATGTGAAGATTAAAAAAAGACAAACTATGTTGAAGTTTTGTTAGTGGAGAAAATTAGCAGAGGTGTGAATGACCATTTTGTGTGGTGCTTCATATGCAAACTTTTCTCAGAGGCAGACATTAAAATTTCCCACACTGATTGCATTGATCTTGATGTGTTTTTTGTCTATACAGTGAAACAGTGGGATCCAGAGACTTTTTATTGTATTGTATTGTTATTGTATTATATTTGGAATGACATGAGGGTGGGTAAATGAAGACAATTGTGATTTTTGGGTATATATAAATATATATAAAATATTGTCTGTGGATATATATATATACACGTCATAATAGGGAAGAAAAGACTTCCGTTTTATGCCGACTTTAAGTGTGCTAATATACACTTAAATATGTGTGCAAATATGCTTCTGAGCTTACCTTCAGCATCTCCGTTTGTCCGCCCAGGCCCTTGGTGCAGAGCTCCATGACAGAATAGGAGCAGAAGGTGTCTCTGATGCGATACTGACTGAGCGTGCCCAGCCACAGGGTCAGTGAGCTCTCCAGCTCCATTGGAGGTATCAAGATGGACTGATGACCTGAGTATACACTGCAGAACACAGGCACACATTAGGTTTATAATACCTTCAAAACACATTCATATCCACTATGAAGGGAACAAGCCATAACGTGAGATGACACAAAGCTGTGAGTCATTCCGATGTTAGTATGAATCATTTGTATGTGACTGTTTGTGTGTATCCATCTGTTACCTCGCAAGGCACCAGAGCACAAAACCAAGTCCACAGTAGGGATCGAGGCAGATGGCAATCTGACGGGAAGAATACAGCTCACACTGTAGCTTTATAGAGCGGCACAGAGCGCTCACCGCCGCGTGAGAGATCTGATAGACAGCCAATCAGAGAGGGGAGTCTCAAATGTGCAGTTCAACTAACATTTGTTTTAAAACAGAGGGAAATATTTACTACAATGAGACCCAAAACATGGCAAGATTGAAAATCAGGACAACATTAAAAAAAAATGTTTTTTTGAAAAATAAAAGCATTTTCACTAGTTGACTTTTGGACAGCACTATATATTAACAAAATCCCATTCGGGTTAAACACCTCTGATTGCTCAGTTATGCAATGATCCTAGAATTAAATTTCACCAAAACTGCCTGAAACAGTGATGAATCATATCCATTGAGATCTCTCACCTTCACTCCTGTCAGCATGCCTGTGGTTGAGACACTGAAGTCCAGATAGGCTATCATCTCAGCATTGGGCGGTTTGTAGATTGTGGGAGGTCGTTTGCGAGGCAAGTCATCTGGGGAAAAATAAGAGAAATTAATGTTAAACTTGCACTTATGAATATATTTCTAAACTCACCACCTATTAGAAGTTTGAAGAATTTAAAAAATAGTTTTTGTTACTTTTCGTGCTTAGTTTCCGAAGTCTAGTGCAGACACTGTAAACTTGTTGATTTTTCTAAGAATTATTTAATCTAAGTTCATATTTTAATATTCATTTGTCTGTATAATGAGTGTGATGTATGTCTGTGTTTAATTGGTTGTTGTCTCCCCTCTTCCCAGCCTCTACACTCCCAATTTTATACAACTTTGGACGTCCATTTCTTGAGTCTTTTTCAAATCTGAGGTGTGAATGACAAATGCTAAAACAGAGGGGTTTTCACGACACTTTCATTTAAAATGTATTAATTTTATTAAACTAAACTAGTTTCAAGTAGATTTAAATTAGATTTTCACTCAATAATTTATATTAAATTGACTAAGCAAAGCATTACTGAGGTTGAGCAAGATTATTTAATTGCATGCTTTGCATGTAAATGGATAAGACGTTTGTTACATGGAGACTTGTTAGTGACTATTGTGGTGACGAGTCTGTTGTTAGACAAACGGTTACACAAAACTTATAAATTGATCCAATATATATGCTACATTATCATACCATATCCGATGACAAGACCTATTTTTCCTTGAACAAAGTACAGTATGTTCTGCACAATAGCTATACTGAAAATTGTCCGGCATGTGTTACCTGTGTCTATTATGATGGGCCATGTTTTTATGTTGACTGTAGCTGCTGCTTCTTTAGATCTGAGAATCTTCGTTAAAACCTGAGTAGTGAGAATGCAAGCAGCCTTGCTGACCTGAAGAAACCAGGAGAGAAGATGAACAAGAAAAGTGAAAAAATGTAAGAATTTGTCTGCTGAAAAGCTTTCACGGGAAAGCTGTTCAAGAAAAACACACCCAAATAAAGGTGTTTAACAGATGCAAACACACAGACTTACATCGATAATCATGCGGACAGTGGGCAGAGTGGCTGAGAGGTTCTGCGGGTGTGGAGGCCTCACGGTGACAGGAATACAACCAGCATACAAACAGCCATAAAATGCTGCGATCAGATCTATACCTGCACATACAGAGAATTCCTATGCAATGCAATATTTCTTTTATGCAAAAAAGTATTTAAAAATGATTTCATTTATTTATGACAGTCATAAATTAATTTTTATCTCTCCTTTCTCCTGCATTGACCTTTTAGAATTACAGTGTAACATTTATATACAGTTTTAGTTTTTTTATATTTCTATTATACATATCTAAACTGAAGTTTAATGTATTATTTAATGAAAATCCTTGGCCATTGGGCTTCTGTGCACGACTACGTGTTCATGAGACACTATTAGTGCAACAGTTCACTTAGACTTGCCCAGAAAGAGCACACAAGTGAAAAATCTAAATTAATAAAAACACATAAATGGAACATTCTTTTGTGGTCTGAAAAAGACAGAATGGCATACTGCATTAGCACAACACCAGGTTGAGTAAATTATGACTTAATGTTCATTATAAGGCGAACTAACCCTCTAAGGCACCTACTATGTTAACACCCTCTTCACATGTGAAATGAGAAAAACACACTTTTCTGTAAATACCCAAGACTTTGCTGTTTTTAATTGTCCCGTCCTTAAATAACAGGTCCTAACAGAGGACAAAGTATGTGAGATTTACCTGGTGGATACAAAAGCACCACATTCTCTCCAATGTTAATACCACTTCTCTCCATGAGAGCAGCAGCAATCTTCTCTGCTCTTTTATGAAGCTGAACACATGTAGCTGTGCATATTGCCACTCCCTAGATAGAGAGAGAGAATGCAATATAGGTCAGCAAATCAAAATTTTTCAATTTTATCAAGTTTATTCCTTCCACTATCTGTTTTGGTGTATGAGTATATTTTTACCTTTGCATTTAAAAGTACATAAAGCGTATGGTCAGGATCGGTTTGTGCTCTCCACTGTAAAGCCTCTGTAAGGAACTGATGCTAAAAAGACAAGACAGTAATCGTCAATAATGTCAAACATATAATATCAATAAAACACATTCAATATTTGTGTCATGTGCGTGGCATGTGATTGTGCCATAATGATCACAGTGCTTACCATCATTGTAGGCCACATGCACAGCTGCATCCACACGAAAGCATTAAAATATCACAATCCATTTCAAATAAAAAGTTTAAAATTATCTGTCTGCATTATTAACTTCCTGCTGTACGGGCACACAATACAATGCAAAATCTGAATTTACCTTCCTGACCAGGTCTTGGTCCTCTATCAGTCCCAGATCTCTGCCTGCAGCCTGTGCAATTCTTTTCCCAGCAACCAAATTACCCACCATGATGGATGCAGGGCCGACACCAACTATGAAAGAAATAACAGTAACACAGTGAGAAAAATATCACACATCAGATTTTTTTTACTTTCAATTTTAAGGGTTCCCTCACCTCCAAGATCTCCATTTAATCATTATATGATTCTATATATCACTGCATACACACCTGGTTGTTTTTGACGTGGTTTGGGCATGTTCGTAACGCAGGTATGGGGGCACATGAGGATGTTGCAGGGGTGCAGCGCCCCCTCCAGGAAGAGTTGCTTGGTGTCTGAGATGTGAATTCCTCCCAGGGGAGTTTTAGGCAGGGTGTTGGCAGGAACCAGTGCGAGACAATACAATCCAACCTGATGAATACTGTCAATTGCCTGAAGTCAAGAAACATTACACAAAATCACCAACAAATAAATAAAGCATACATAAAGGATTATCAAACTTTTGTGTTAAACTAAACAATGAAATAACTTACTGTAATTTTACTTTAATCATGGTAAATCACTGACCGCTTTAACATGCACAAATATATCACGATTTTAATGAGAAGTTGGTGTTATTCAATTTAAATACATTAATCTGACTGCCATAACCAGATATAATCAATTAGACCAGTGTAAGTTTAGTATTATTAATATATTATTATAGTAATATAATTAATATTTTCAATAATAATAATAATAATGTATTCTATAATCTTTCATTTTATAGTTTCAGTTTTCATGTTAATTATAGTTTAAGTCATTTTGTTATGTACATTTTAACTTATTTCAGTTCGTTTTCAAGGTGATACTTTTCATTTATTTGTATAACGTAAATAGTTTTCGTTAACTTTAATAACACTGTTTTAGACAACATATTATTAGCTTCACATGATCCATAAACAACAAATAATGAAAAATATTTAATAATAATCCCTACAAACAATTTTTTCCACTACATGATAAAGTCCATAGCACATATTGGCAGTACAGTCACAGCTGTGTATGTATTGTCTAATGTTCCAGAGCTTTAAGATGGTATATCTGATCAGATTTAAAAGTATAAAACAATCTATTTTATAATTACTGCAATAAATATGCCTGTACCTGCAGAACCCGACTCATCCACTGAAAGCTGTCTTCTTCACTGGCATCAGGCCTCTGCTCTGCTACGATTACTATCCTCTCATCATAGAACACAGTCACTGAAAACACAGCAATTCTACAAAACACAAACCCACACATCAGATTAAAATCTATTCTCATTAAAAAAAAAGATTAAGACAAAATTTTGCTCTGTATATTCAAAGGGGAACCCTCACCTCCCTCTGTACACAGTTTTGACTGGTTCCACCGCTAGTGCTGTTGCTACTAGATCATCAGCATTGTGACGACGACCACTAACCATTAGCAAGCCCTCATTCTTACCCACCACAAATATCAGACTCCCCTGTGGAAGGAGAAGAGATGAAAAAATAGATTTTAACAAGGGTTGCCAATAGATTAAAATTTTTAATCGCAATTAATCTCATCCTTTTATCGTTAAATTAAGCATACACCATTTATCTTGTTTAACACATTCATTTTGTCATAATTTGCTACATCCACCAAAGTAAACCATCAGACTGAAGGGTGATTCTCACAAAACTGTATTTCCTGTAAGCTTTTTTCAAGGTAAATGTAGGTGTCTTTCCAGAAAATGACTCTTGGAGACTCCAAAACATCACCAAATAACCAAGTGATAAAAGGAGTCCAAAAAATTCATAAATTTATGCACTCATGAATTCCCAACTTTTCAGAATTCACAGTGTATAGTATGTGTACAATGCAACAGCATAGAGCTTGTTTATATTTTAGACAAGTCAAATTGCAATACTGAACAGGACCACGTTTGTTCATCAATATAGACTCACGCATGCTTACTGTGTGACTCCTGTATGTCACAGCAATCATCTTTAGCTTATTTGCATTAAATTATTTTAACATTGACAGCCCTAATCTTAACACATAAAAAACGGCACTGTCCCTCTTGTTTTCCTCTCTCACACTCTTACCGGTCCAACAAAACCCAGTAATCCCGACCGCACGAATGGGATTTCACCAATAGGAGCACCACTAGCGTTGACTGGGATCACCTGTGAGATTGCATGAAGATATGTTTATGGTGTGCAATTCAGTACATAAGTTTTATCATCGTCTGTGAATGAGAGTGGTAAGCTGAATGGCATACCTCGAAGGTGTTTTTAGTGACTCCAGACAGGCCATAGTACATGGTTCCGCCCGCACGAGAGTTCACGACGATCTCTCCAATCTCATCAGTCTTACACAGCATGGGAGGCCCATCCGGTTTCACAATGCACATCAATGCTAAAGCACACATAAACACACATGCTGACTTCAGGCATGCACATATGATAAGGATATTTTAACATTTGATAGCATGGTATTATAAATTATTTTAATCGATCTTTCAAAGGCTTTTGATATGGTCAGTCATTACCTTCTTCTTGAAAAACTGTATTCTATTGGTTTAACTAGAAATTCTCTTCTTTGGTTTAATGCTTATCTTCATAACAAGCATCAATGTGTTGATTCACAGTGTTTTCAATCTGATTATGTAATTATTGAAAAAGGTGTTCCTCAAGGTTCTACTCTGGGGCCATAATTTTTTTCTATCTTTATTAGTGTTTTACCTCAAATATGTTCAGATTGTTCTGTACATTTTTATGTCAATGCCACTGTTATTTACATCACTAATTCTGATTTTCTTCAAATTCAGAATTCTTTATAATCTGATTTTAACTTGGTTAAAAAATGGTTTCATAACAATATGCTTATATTGATTGATTGATTGAATGTTATTTTTGATGATGGTTTATTTCTTGATAATGTTGATTCATTTAAGTATCTTGGACTTTGGATTGACCCTGAACTTACTTTCAAGCTCCATATTGATTATTATTGTTAATAGAACATGATGTTTGCATTTACTTTATTGCTCAATTAATTGTTTTACTTTTCAAGTCAGTTAATATTACCTTTTATTGATTATACTAATATTGTTTATCAAAATACCTAATTCACTTAGACATATGCAATATCCTTTTTTTTTCTTCCTAAAATTTTCAGTGAAGTCAGATGTACGTCATTTCATTATAAAGGTCCTTTTGACTGGAATAATCTTCCTCTTTCTTTGAGATCTATTACATTTCGTGTCATTTGTTTTGTATATTTGTAGTGTGTACATGTTTTGTTTGTGTTTTTAGGACCCCCTTGAAAGTGAGTTGTTACATTTCAATTATAAAATTAGCATTAGTAACAGGCACACACGCACCTCCTGGCATGACATGTCCCACATCCTGGACGGTGAGAGCAGAGTTCTTGTCTTCAGTGTTGACCCTGATGACCCCATGACTCAGCCCAGTCATGGACAGGATGGCTCTCGCTGGAAGAGGAGCACCAGGGACCCCAGGCCTGGAGAAAGATCACGCAATCAGGAAACACGTACTAATGCATTTAAAGTGGGATCCCTGCAGTTTTTTTTAAATATGATATATATATATATATATACCTGCGTATGGCAACCGTCATGGCCTCAGGTGATGTAGCACACGGGCAGATGACCTCTGGCTTCAAACCATAAGCCTGGAATACGTTTAAAAATGCATCACATGATGAAACCGACCCTAAACCAGAAAGAGATGGAGATAAAAAGAGACAAAAAGAGTGAAATAGTTATATAAATATTAAATGAACATCATATCCTGTGAAGTCTCTGCAGGGGGCCTGTTAGTGTTACTCACAAGGGTTGGCTCCGTCAGCAACAATTAGCATGCGCAAGGAGGCCAGACTGGTGTCTCTCTGATCTCTGTGAGCCATCATCGCCCAATGCAGGTCACGACACTTCACCAAGGCAACCCGTGCTGCAGAAACACAGACGTTCATCATATCCAAACAAATGTGTGTAGATGACAGACAATTATTTGGACTTTGGGTGTGTGAGATGTACCTTTGTGTATGTGAACTCTCTGAACCCAGGACAGTGGACAGGCCTTCATTACTGCATATGGAACACTGATGGTGTGGATTCGGTTCATCACACTCTGAAACACACACAGATGTTATTTGGTGAATGCCTCGAAAGCTGCCCAAGCCAAATTTCATCCCAAAATTAAAATTAAACTGGGGGAAAAAGGAAGAAAGCCTATTTTAGGACCATACAATAAAGCACATACCCTTTCGCAATTCTCAGTAATCTCATTATCATTAATGTAATATGATTACAGCAAAAACTATCTGTGTTGTTTACATTTCTATTGCAAAAAATACATAAGTACACACCATTGTAATATTTGATGCACTGCCTTTAATTTATACTGATTTGATTAAATGAAAAACATTGTCCATGTTCATTATTGTTTTACAAAAGTTTCTCTCTTTTTTTGCAGTAACTGGAATTTTTGGGGGGGGACTGAGATGCTTAATTGTTCAATGCAAAAAGTGAAGATGATGATAGCAAAACATAGCCTTCATTATATATATATATATATATATGTGTGTGTGTGTGCGTGTGTGGGTGTATGAATAAATCTGTAGTAATAGCATTGATGACATGTCCACATTTTTGTGTCACTCACCGTGAGAACTCCATGCCACAAACCCATGTCCTTCTTGAAGTCCAAAACATTCACCAGTGTCTCACCTGTGTGCAGACGTATTCCGTTACATCTCCAAACAAGCAGTCCAAAAAGCTATAGCTGGTTTAGTGTAGCTGCAACAAAAGGATGGTGTTTCCATAGCAACAGCATCACTCACCCTCACAGTAGTTACAGGCCTGAGTTAGTGCCTGGCAATGTGTTAACATGGCAACTTTTGAAACCGCAACACCCATCACTGTGCCCTCCTTACTGGCCTTATACTGCATGAGAGAAAGAGAGAGGAGGACACTTACATGTATTCAACAAACACACACACACAGAATCACATGAAGCACATGATCTTACCTCTATGTACGCCGTGTCTGTGTTGGCTGTTGGAATATGAGGCTGCCAGTCTTTCGAAGGCTTCGTGAGGTATTTGGAGTCTGTCACCACCCACTTTAACCTGGGCCAGCCTATCAGAAACCCGACAATTATTAAATCCATCATAAAATTGCCATCACTGACTGGCTTTTGAAAAGACATTGATGTAATATGCATATGTGAAGACTCTTACCTTTAAACTGTAATATTTCTCCAGTGGGGGTCTTGGGTAAACCCTTTAAACAGATCTCACTGGTCAAAGCTAGACCCACCCCACAGCTACCTAACAAAAAACCAACTTGGCTGCTACCCGCATCCTGTAAATAAATGGAAAACATTTTGACCACAATATCAATATGAATGGTTAGTATTTCATTTAGTTGTAGTGGCTACCTTTCGGGATAATGGAACCTCTATGGGCACAGGAATGACTTCTGCCAACAAACAGCCATAAAATGCAACCCAGAACATACCAGGGTCACTGTTAGGATACACCAGTGCCACCTGGATCAATAACAAAAAGTTACTTGCAAATAATTAAAAAGTGAAACAGCTGCATTTGTCTAAAATAAAAGTTGCTTCTAACAATATATCTACACATTGCTACAAGTAGAAGGAGAAAGTAAATGAGTGTTAACGAATCAGTGTTGTTATCTAAAATGAAAACTTAATTGAAATAAGGCAGAAATTGAAAAAAAAAAAAAAAAAAAAAAAATTATATATATATATATATATATATATATATATATATATATATATATATATATATATAATAAACAACTGCACCAGATAAAATTATTAAAACTTAAGTTAAAATTACAATTTAAACTATAAAGCTAAAAATATTGATACATATTATAATAGAATATAAATAATACTAAAATAACACTGGTTTATGTGTACAAACTTGTCATGTAAACACGTAAAACTGAGTTATATTATCAGGAAACGATCTTAGATGATTAGATGTTTTTTTACCCGGTCTCCTGGTTTAAGGATCTGTTCATTTTTGGTACCCAGCTTGTTGAGGAGAGTATAGGCCAGCTTCACACTACGACTCCACAGTTTCCCTGTCAATCACACACCAATCAGCCCATGAACCTTTCTTGCCAAATCACTCCATCTACTTTCAATCAAGATAAGTGCTTTGCAGGTGACCTAGCTCAGTCTTACCATACGTAAGTGTATAGAGTGGTTTTCCTGTGATATCCAGAGCTGTGAGGGCGGGGCTTTTGCCCTGTGTGGCACCCCATCGAGTTAATGCTGCCTGAAGAGCAGGAGGCCAGTTACTGACCACTCCCAACGGCTCCCCCTTCACTGGGATTATCTGCCGGCCTTCTGGCCTAGGGGTGTTAGGGTCTGCCTGAGGAACTGAGGAGAAAGAAACACGTTGATCTACATTATTGCACCATTCTTTCAGAGTGTCTTTCAGAAATGGCCGGATTTGAATTTATCCGAGTACCTTCCACGATCTCCTCTTGGTCATCCATGAAGAACTCACTGAGTGGTGGGCGTTTGGGTCGTTTTAGCGTGTTTAGCAGCTGCTGGATCTTTGTGGACACACGACTGGACACCGGAACACCTACGCCAGGATTGGGGTCAGGTAGGGTGGGATGAGACAGACGAACAAAGACACACTCACGCACACTTTCAACTGACCTAGGAATTTGTAAATCATGACTAGAGCATATGTGTTAATGTATATACATGTATTACACTCTCCCACAGTGGTATTTACCAAGTCCTGATCCAAAGATATATAATGGCTTATATAACACAAAGTAAGTAAAATTATATATACACTACTATTCAAAAGTTTGGGGTTTTTAAGAAATGTTTTATTCAGCAAGGATGCATTAAAAAGTGCCTGTAAAGAATTTCACAGTAAAAAACAAAACAAAACAAAAAAAAACCCGAAATAAATGAATGTGTTTATTTCAAAAATAATTGAAACTGTTTTCAACATTTAATGATAAGAAATGTTTCTTAAGCAGCAAAACAGCATATTGGGATAATTTCTGAAGGATCATGTGACACTGAAGACTGAAGTAATTCCATCACAGGAATAAATTACAATTTAAAATATATTAAAATACAAAAATAAAATTGGAAAAATATCTTATAATATTACTGTTTTACTGTATTTTAATCAGATAAATCTTAATGGCCCCAAACCTTTGAATGGTAGTGCATTTTTACATTTTTATACTGATATATTATTGCATTTTTTCAATATAAAAAATAAAGACTTTGGAATATAGTGCAAAAGTCAAATTGACTTTTTTTAATCATACATTATGGTGCTTCTGCATCCTTTTTGAATCTTCAATCCTCATTTATTGTACTCCATGGAAGAGAGTGACCAACTGGAATGACATGAGGGTGAGCAAATAATGGAAGAATTTTCCCTATCCATTTAAATATCACTGGTTAACCTGTAAAGCAGCCTTGATGTGTTATGAGAGATCAGGACTGAGTAAAAACCACATGTAAGCAGAGATGTAGGGATGAGTGATCTACTATTATTTATTTATTTTCCTAAAGAAGTGCAGGGTTTCACTCTGGTTCACACACATATACAGTATACAAACACAAACACACAACTTTAAAATCGATCTACAGGACATGTCTAAGAGCAGTCATTACCTCTGCCTACTCTTCTCACTGACAGAGAAAAGCAACATGACACAAGTGGATAAAAGGTAGAAAAGAAAAAAGAAACGGGATGCGATTAATGAAGCAATAAGACACAGCATTCATAAAGACTTATTGAAATGTCCCTACTGAGATGTTGTTAACACAAAGTTCTGAGAGACATGAGAAGAAAGTTATGAAAAGGCGCTTAAAGATTGACATACATTTTCAGAGTATGTATGTCTAATGTAGCACACAACAAATACATGTTTCTCTTTTTATCTCTCTCTTTTACTCTTTTTTCACACATACACACACACACACACTCAATACCATCTGCTGTCTCCATCATGCTGGACCGGCTCTGTCCTCGACTCATGCCTCGCACCACAGCATTGGAAGGCAGATCCACACGAGAGCCTCTAGCCTGAGCTTGGGATGACACATCAGGAGGACCGACTCCTCCTCCTGGATCTGGTCAAAAATAACACATATTACTCACTCATAACCAACCCTCAAAGTTTTAAAGATATTTTACCCTCACTCACAAAGGAATAGCTCACCCAAAAATTAAAAATTAATTTCTAATTTTTCTTACATGGAAAACAAAAGGAGAAATATAGTAGAATCGTGTTTGTGGTGATTTTTTCAATCCAGCAGTGAACTATTTCTTTGGGTAAATCTATGTCCATTCAGGACTGTTTTTAGGATATGCTTCCTTTAATTGCTTTAACTCGTGATAAGCCCAATGATATTTTAAAGATAACATGAAATCAAACTATTTACTTTGTTATTATTATACGGATTTCTAACGTTCTTGATTCTGATTGATTAATCATTCTGTGATCAAACATTTCTATACAATATCATCTAAACTGTATAACTGACACTGATTTCCTACATACACTACTGTTGAAAAGTTTGGGTTAGTAAGATTTTTTTTTTTAAATACTTTTATTCAGCAAATATTTAGCAGCAGAACTGTTTTCAACATATAATAAGAACAATAATACAATAAGACAATAATAAGAAATGTTACTTGAGCACCAAATCAGCATATTAGAATGATTTCTGAATATTTTAAGCTCTAATAATATTTCACAATATTACTATTTTTACTGTATTTTTGATTAAATAAATCCACCCTTGGTGAGCATAAGACACTTCTTTAAAAATAAAAAAAAATCTTACGACCCCAAACGGTTTTAGTTTTATGTTTTTCATATCACTCTGCAGTATCTTTCTTCTCACATTATAAAGTAACTTGATCTCAAATTAATATTTAATGTTACTTTATTTATTTATTTGCTAAGTAGCTGTGTAATTTGTGAGTTGCAATCACTCGCTCATTATCCCAAAATACACCTTTTGAGGGTGATACAATATTGATCGCCCTGTCAAGGTTTATTTTGCCTTAATGACTGACTGACTTTTTGTTATCTCTTACATAACTGTCTCTGGTTTTATTGTGTCTCATCATCATCGTACATCACTGTTTTCGTCTCATCATCATCGTACATCACTGTTTTCATAATCTTTCATCAAAATGGAATAACTTTCTCTGCCTCTGTAGACCAAGGCTGTGGGGGCAGAGAAAAATATCATTAACCAAAAATATAATATCATAGCCTACAGAATACTCTGTTTCAAGTCTGATGAAAATAAACAAGGGTTTTTGCAATGGTTTGTATGCCGTTTCATGCTGTCTTTACATTCACAATTGATTATTGGAAGCTCCTCTAGGCTAACCCCACAGTCTACATGCTGTCTACAGCTACGGTCTACATCTCTTGACATTTCACACACACACTCAAGGTACGTCATGTGCAGGAAAAGCACGCTCTCTGAATAAGTACAGTTTGGGATCAAGTGTGTATTAAGGTATGGATGATCAGTCCTGAGTCACATAAAAAGCTCAACCAGATCTCTGAGAATTTTATTATTTTTCAACAGCTCCTATGGACAGACCAATCATTCATAGGCAATCAACACACAGGTGGGGCAGAGGCTTAAGGGTGGAACGTGTGGAGGGGTTGAATATTTGTAACTCACAACAAATCTTAAACACACAAGGCAAGGTGAAAGATTGCTAACACTTGATTTTACCTCTTCCTATTCTTCTCACTGACAGTCATAAATAAACAGAAAATAAACATTTGGCAGAAGAAAATGTAAAAGACAAACCATTTAGAAATAATGAAGCAATTAAAACACTTGCAAAAAAATAATACTTAAAAACAAGTAATAAAAATAGAAAAAACAATCTTATTTACAATGACAAATATTGTGTGGAGTAATCGTAACTCACCGATGCGTGTCTGAGCGTAGGCCTCAGCCAGGGCGGAAGGCTGGGAGTGGGAGTGGGGCGGGTGGGCAGGTGCGGGTGGAGGTGGGACCTGCTGAGACTGAGGCTGAGGGGCCTGGGTGGGCCGAGACTCCCCATGTGAGAGAGTGGAGGAGGCAGAGGAGGAGGTGGAGGAGCCATGCAGAGAGCTATTAATCCAGGTGTCCGGAGACTGCTGAGGCCCTGTACTTTCACTTGACACAGCCTCATCATCAGAGGAAGAGGAGGAGTCTGGCAGAGAGACAGAGAGAGAGGGAAGAGAGAAAAAAGAAAGAAAAAAGAGAAATCAAAAGACAAAGAAGAGAACAATGCTCCTATGGAAAGTATGGAAAGTTTTTTTTTTACAAAAAAATGTGTATATACATACATACATATATAAAAAAAAATTATTTAAAATAACTGTTAATTTTTTTGATGTTTTTTTGTTAATATTTATATTTATTAAATATAATAATTATATAATAATAAATATTATATATGAATATTGACACATTAAATAAAAATTGCATGCTAAAAAATATTTAAGTACTATTAATTATTAATAATTTATCAGATAAAAAAATTATATAAACTTATTTATAAGATATAAATAATTATATTTAAATGTAGCTAAATAAATGTTGAGAAACTGAAAAATATATAACAAAATAAAAAATTGTTTTGATTGAATAAAACTTAAATAATAGGTGTAATCTTTAATGCATGATTACTATATAAAATAAACAAGGATAGGGATTTGACGCTGTCAGAGTATCACTGAGAAATATTTTGATAGTATTTACCCGTTCAAACAGGAAAAGTGTAAGCTCTAGATTAACTATATTAAATATTAAAAATAAGATATTATATTTCTTTACTATATGGTGCATGGTTTTGTACATTTACATGGGATATTTATCTTTAGCTGTCTAATATGTTGGCGTAATGGTTGAGTACATTACCTGGCGGGGTGCAGTTGTCAATTGGTGATTGTACATATGCGGACCGACGTTTGGTTGGCATGGGCAGCGCCATCTTTTCCTCTTTATGCTTGGCCAATGCTGCTTGAACTGCCTCAGTGTGGATATCTAAGACACACACAAAAAAGAAAAAACTTGTAACAGGCTGTTTTGTTCCTAGGACCTCTGCACTTAGTGTGATGTTAGTAGATGCCTCAGTAGATGGTTTTATCCAAAGTGACAGATAAAGTCAACCTTGAACATCCTGGGGCTAAATGCTTTGCTCCAGAGTACAAGACTGATTTGAATCTCATTAACTGTCTACATTTATCTCGATTCAGATCAGCAACTTTTGTATTATCAGCAAAGCTTCCAACAGGCAGTCACCCTTCAGAGTTGTGGTAATAATTACACAACAAGGTCATGAACATGCTGTATGACAACAGTAGAACAGTTGTCTGAACAACTGAACAAACAACCTACAATCAAAGAAGCAAGCTACTAGCTTTCTATTGCCACAAAGCACCATAAATCCACAGCGACACATTTCATCTAGACAACCATTTTGTCCAAGTACGACTGCCATGGTAGATGACTAAACAGTTCTTACAAGGATGTGGTCAGAGAACAGGCAAATATTACCATCTGCAGACGCTCTGTAAACCTTACACCCCATAAATCTCAAGTAAAGACTAGTATATATACAGCTAAATGGAATTCAATGACAACATTTTATAGGCGAAGTGTGTCGTTTGTTCAGTGTTCAGTTTATTGTGCAGAGACCACTGCAACCCTGTTGAAATATATTCATTTGTATAAGATATACAAGTTGAATAAATTATTTGATACTTTAATAAATAGAATTTAAGGTTAAAAAAGACCAGCAATGAAGTTATTATTTTGCAATGAGAGAAATGCCTATTGGGTAATGTTTATGGTTTACTGAATACAGCATTGAAAATGTTAAATATTTGTTGGGTAATAATATATGTGAAAACACAGTTGTTGTTAATGTAATGCACCAGATTACTGAAAGTGTTCAACAAGGACTCTTATACAAAACATTAATGGTGATAGTTCTGTCTGTGTGAGTGGTAAACTCATCACATTAAGTTTAAGTTAGCCACTGATTTAGTGGTTAGTGTTTTTGCATGGACTTTGCTGACAAGCTAGCGGCCAGCGACCTCGACTAGTAAAGCCCGTGTGGAACTGTGAGACCGACGATGATCAAAGAGCCTGACGGAGCCGGATAGCGTTATCGAGCAGTGGACTTTGCTGAGATCGTCAATCATGTAAATCTTCTCTTCAATCGTCTTCCCTTCATCCTCTCGTCCTGTCTGCTGTTGCTGACGCCTTCGATCCTGTGCGCGTGAGGTTACTTTCACATTGAGTAAAGGTAAAGTATTTCTTTTTGGCCTGTGTGGTGAAGCAGCCATTTGGTTTAAGGCTACAACGCACCCGAGCTACATTCAGGCCTGCATCATTTGAACATTTGAAGGGTATTTCACATTAAGCTAGGTTTTTGCAGGCTATTTTCTTTTCTTGGGCCCTTACGTGTTAAATGTGAATTTAAATGCATTTGTGATCTGAAAAAGTGATTTTGACAGGACATATCTAACTTTTTCTAATTAAATCTGTTTTACTTTTTTTTTTAAAAAAGTAAAAAAGTAAAAGTTTTAAATTTGGTTTAAATGTGAAAGTGTTTATAGGATAAAAGTAATTCCAAGACATTTCATTTCCTGTTAAAGTGTAAATATTACTGCTTAAATAGTGATTTAAAGGGGAAAAAAATATTTCATATAATAAGTTAGTAATTATACACACACAAGTTAAACACCTGATACATTTATTATTGAAACCTCACTTATTTGTTAACTTAATAGTTAAAAAACTCAGGATAGTCACCTCTCATTATAGTCAAGCACGCTAGAGAGGCGCTACACGACTATAAGTAAGTAACCCATATGTATAAGCCTTGGGCTGTATATCATTATTTTTGCTATTTTGCTTAGTGCCACTAGAGGCAAAAAGTAACCTTTGAATTTACATGAGTCTTGCACTATAATGACAGATAAAGAAAATGTAACAGAAAAAAAGTGTTGTATGTTGTCAAGGTGTTCTAACCTGATCTGTAGCGTTCATCTCTAGTCCCACTGCTTCGGTGTGGTCGCCGTGTGCGCCGGTGTCGAGATGAGGAGGAGGAAGAGTTTGACGGGCCAGGTTCAGGTGCAGAGGCGGAGGCAGAGGCGGAGGCGGAGGCGGAGCTTGGACCAGGTGACTGTGCATCATATGCCGGAGGCGGAGCCAAATCTGTACAGATAATCAATGTGGCAGATGCAGTCATTGACTGATGGAAGATATGAATGGGAAGGAGATGTGAAGAGTGTTGGGTTTCATTATAAATCTCTTCAGAATAAAAAAAAAAAAGTCCAACAATCTCACAATAGTGACTGACAATAAAGTAATAATGTTTCATGCTGCAGTCCTATTTTTGAGCAGCAGAAGGCAGTGCAGAGGGACTTTGGATGGAACCCTGGCTTCAACCTCAAGAGGAATAGCCTGAGAAGATGTTTCATAACCACATTATCATATGAGTCAGTGGACGACTGAGTAAAACAAGGAGAGCGAGATAACATGGCAGAAAAGAAGATGGAGGGAGGTGCGTGAATAAAGCAGGGATATTTCTGTGGTCTTACTTTGTGTTTGTGTCAAGTAAGGTGCTAAAACTTTGGCCCTCTTCTTCTCGTATCCTTTTTGTGTGATGTCACCTATAAAAAGAGAGATAATGTGATTAAAAACATGAACAGCATGAGTTCAACACATTTCATTTTGGGGTACATTTTTTCGGTTAAATGTCTCTGAACAGCCAAAGAGATTGTAGTTTATCTTTTCAGTTGATCTTCGTTTGATCTGTGGTTGAGTGTAATTTTCAACATACAGTGGCCCACAAAAAGTCAAACTTGAATGACACTGCATTAGACAGGCCTAACAAAACATCAAGGGGGCACCTGAAAATATCTTGATTTTGCATTGTTATAGGAAATAACTTAAAACAAACAACAATTCCAAGAGGGTCCTCGCACTTTGGTGCTTAGGCCGTAATAAGATAATAAATGATTGTCAATATATTAATATAAAGGTTTTTTTTAAAGAAAGCAATACTTTGATTCAGCAAGGATGCATTAAACTGATCAAAAGTAACAGTAAAGGCATTTCACAAAAGATTTCCATTTTAAATAAATGCTGTTCTAGAACCCTAAAGAATTTCCACAAAAACATTAAGCAGCACAGCTATTTTCAACACTGAAAATAGTGAGAAATGTTTCTTGAGCAGCAAATCGGCATATTAGAATGATTTCTGAAGGACCGTGTGACACTGAAGACTGGAGTGATGACTACTGAAATTTCATCTTAGCCATCACAAGAATAAATTACATTTTAATATGTACTCAAAAAGAATATAATTATTTTAAATGGTAATAATATTTCACAATTTGTCTGAAGTTACTGTCTTGGTAAGCAAGAGAAAACATGCTCTGGCCCCCAACCCTCAAAAAATGATCCCAAAGTTACTAATGGTAATGCTAAATAATATCAAGTATAATATGAGTTGAAAGGAATGTATTATTGGAGTTGATTAAGGAGGTTTGAGAACAGCTGTTTAGAAAAACCTAAACACTTAAATCTTAAAAGATCATCACATTCTTACATTCTGACAGCTAAGTTGATTTGTGTGAGTTAATGTTGGATTCTTGTGTGTGAAAGAGAGCAGAATGTGTAATCTAGTGGGATTATGCAGGATGGAGAGAGCTTTGGTTATGATACGTGAGCAGTTCAAGCTCATTTCAACACATCCCCTGAAGGGGAAAGATTTCAAAAGAGATAACACGAATATATTTATTATAATCCCATAGAAATCAGATTGGCCCTTACGCTTAATCGTTGACAGCAAACCGCACAGATTCATAAGAGAGGCCACTAAACAAACCATTCTTTCAAGAGCATTCTCAAAGCATTTTCCGCATTAAAAAAAGGGAAAATAGCGAAAGAAGAGTCAACTCCCATAAGTAATGCATGAGGACCGAACCCAGCTGCACCATGGGATATTTTTAGCTTCAACAGACCGTTCTATCACATGTAGTTATGAAGGGGGTTGTGTATATGTGTTCATTTTGTATATGATTCTTTGAGTGCTATTCAGAAAGAATGGTTTTGGACCGCGATAAATGGCACAGTCACTTTCAAGACAAGTAAATGCACTCTTCTGTATTAACCGCAAACTAGAAGGTTTTATTGGTGGCCTAAGGTGGTCCAGTCCATACTGAGGCTCAGATGGAATGTGATTGGTTGATGGGAGAATGAAGATAATGTGAAGTGAGTGACAACAGACTAAGGCAGAAATCTACTTTTATCCATGATCACTCACTCATACACATGGCATGGCCTAAAGTTAGACTTCATACACACTGTCAGTCCATGCAACAGTAACCTGTAACATTTATGCTACAATACCACCCCAAAATCTTACTTCCACAAATCATAATTTTAAATTTGGATTTATTATTACTGATCATTTTGACATAATATAGTAAAATTACAGACTTACAGAAACTATTTTCGAATAATCCAGGGGCAAAAGTCCTATGACAAGTGACCTTTTTCAGTAAAGTAGTTTTTTCCTGTCTCTGGCATTTTTATTTAGTTTATGCATACATAAACAACTACTGGCATGTATGCACACACAGACAGAAACATAGGGATTTTTTTGGCCATGAGAGAAAGCAGGGGAAGGAGGACATCATGATAATTCACGTCAAATAATTCATTTATAATAAATAAAAAAATATTGATAAAAAACCTTCATCACATCACAATGTCCATCAAGAGGTGCATTCATTTTTGGTAAACATATCTTGATATTAATGGTTTTACATTATGCATTTTCTGTAAAGATAAATACAATAGAGACTAGGGATGTAATGATACCCTCATGTCATGATTCGATACATATCATGATCCTGAACTCACAATACGATATTATTGCGATACAAGACATAAAGGTAAAAGGTTAACAAAAAATGAACTAATAAATTTGGTATTACATTCGGGGTGGAAATGAATAGGCTTGAACTTGGTGCTGGTATCCCAATACACAGGACAATGTTGATTCCAGAATAAAAATATTCATGATTCTGAAGGTGAAAATTCAGTAAAATACGAATATGCTTGCACTCTGTCATTGACTAGATATATTTAAAGTAATGTAGGCCATATTTACTGGTAACACAAGACCCTCAAATATTCCCTGACTGCATTATTATACATTATATTCAACACTATATATAGTAGTTCAATGTAGAACTGACACTAAAACTCTGTAAACTTAAATTTGAATTTCTCACACAGTAATTTTCATTTTGGGTGAACTATCCATGATCCATATTGTTGGAGTTTTGTATTGCGATATATTGTGACACATTGTATTGTTACACCCCTAATAAGAGACTGAACCGTCAACTCTCTCAGTGACTTTCTGTACAACAGACATGCACACCAGCTGCTCGGACTGTGGGAAAGTTGGATCTTGGATCTGTGTCTGAGTGAGTAGAGTGAAAGAGAGAGATAGAGAAGCATATTAAAGTTTTTTTTTTAAATTTATTTATTGACTGAGAGACCTTCTTTGAAAAGCATTAACTACCCATATCCACCCTCCCTCTTGTGTGCTGCATCACTGGCCCTGAAACACTATGAAACAACAGAGCTCACACAATGACTTTCACTCAAGACACAATACAGCTATCTCTCCATTGTGTCTATTAACACACACACACAGCCTTAGTTACCCACCACCAGATGGTGACTCACCATTCAGCAACTGCCAACACTGTATCACACTGTACTGAACTTGAATTTCATTGCCCTCTTTCACTATCTTTTGTCCACATCCAACATTCTGTCTCTCTTTACACACACACACACACATTTCCTTTCCCTCTGGATGATGTCATGTTCTCCAGTGCTAAATCTTCTACCCTATGACATGGTTTCCTGTTCTGCTGAGAACATAAAAACAGACTGTGAGAGACAGAGAGAAACACAGACAGACAAAGTGACAAAGAAAAAGACACAACAGGGTGTTCAGTTCAGTATCTGTTCATGCTGCTTTCTACATTATACAACCAGATGCACAAACCGGCTTTGAAAACCTGCTCATGGAAACAGTAAAGTCAGGGTTACCAGGGTGTGTGCATGCAGGTGACAACAAGACTCAGATTACCACTTCACACGCCTGAGAACATGCCTTGTCAGGTGTAACCTTCCTAATTCACTTGGTATAATGATCTGACCTGTGTTTACAGTGTGATTTACAAGGGTAAATAAGAAAAACAAAGTATACTTTTAGGACCCTTATCATTTTTAGCATAATGACATTATTTGTAGGGACAATTCAGCTCATTATAGTAATGTGAAATTCAGAGTCTCATTCTCATTATTGTAACAATTACTTAAAATGTATCATTTATACAAGTATTTTGCATGAAAAAACAGCATGTAAAATACATGTTTCTAAAATACAGTAAAATAATGATTGTAAAAAATAAATAATTATTAAACAGTTAAGGAGAATAATTATTTTAAAAACAATTATGAGAAACAAACCCTACAGTTTAATTTTCCTGAAAATAAATATGTCCAAAAAAAACCTATGCTCCTATTTTATATTATTTTTAGGTTTTGTGAGATTCATTACCTTTCTAAGACAATCATCACTGTTACTAATGCTCATACTTAAAGTTAGGGATTTAAAAAACTCCTAAACACAAGTATTACATTTTGGCATATTGCAAAAAAAGATTCCAACAAACTAAGACTAAAGGAGCCATATAAGGACCTTAATATCATAAAGACTCGACTTGGGCTAATAAGCAACCACCTAGCCACCGCCCAGAACACCTAACAACATGCCAAAAAACATTCAACACCTTTGCAACCAATTGTAACACTCTAGCAAACAATCACAACCCTCCAGCATTGTGGCAGCAAGATTTGTACAGGAAAGCAAGATTTGCATTGTCTTCAGCTACTTTTACATTGTGACACAAAAATTACACACTTCACCTTTCAAAAGCCCTCTAATAAAGGTTATACTGTGTGGTGTGTAATACAGTTAAAAGATTTTATGCCATGCTGTTTGGTTTTAGCTGTTCTTGAAGCATAAGTGCATCTTAATGCTTTAGCTTTATTCGTTATGAATGAGAACAGCCAAAGGCAAACTCTACCGTTACCATAGCAACTATGACTCTAAATACATCCCACCCAAATACACACATATACACACCAAAATAACACAAAAGCCTACTCAGATAAGAAATTATTTATGCATATTTGGAGAAATCATTTTAGTCACAATAAAAGCGCAGGAACGCTTAAAATTGCTGTGTGAATGCAAGACCAGAAACAGTTTACACAAACACACAAATCTATCCTCCTGCGCTGCACACCACAAACCTTAGTACTCATGGGAACAATAGAGTTACATTAAAGGGTTAGTTCTCCCAAAATTTCTGTAATTAATTACTCACCTTCATGTCATTCCACACCCGTAAGACTTTCGTTCATCTTCAGAACACAAATTAAGATATTTTTGATGAAAACCAAGAGGTATATGATTCATCCATAGACAGCACTATAATCAACACTTTCAAGGTCCAGAAAGGTATTAAAGACATCGTTAAAACAGTCAACGTGACTGCAGTGGTTCAACCTTAATTTTATGAAGTGACTAGGATATATTTTGTGTGCAGGTGACACAGTAAGCACAATGAAGCCTTCAGTATTTACGTTTCAAATGGCTCAGTATTGGCCAAAGCTGCACATGTGATCAGCACGACGCTTGCATGTGATGCTGACGCAGGACCCGGCCAATAATGAGTCGCCGTTCTAATGTGGAACCTGGAGGCGCTGGACATAAACAATGTATGAGAATGACACAGAAGAGAAGATATTGTTGAATTTTTGTTTCGTTTTTGCACATTCTCGTCACTTCGTAACATTAAAGTTGAACCACTGCATCACGTCAATGGTTTTCACGATGTCTTTAGTACCTTTTTGGACATTGAAAGTGTTTATTATATTGCTGTCTATGGACGAGTCATATACTGCTCAGATTTCATCAAAAATATCTTAATTTGTGTTCGAAAGATGAACGGAGGTCTTACGGGTAATAAATTAGTTAATGACAGAAAATTAATTTTTGGGTGAACTAACCCTTTAAAAATGTCCGTGCCACTAAACTGTATTTGTCATTACTGAGACAGCTTACTACCAACATCTTTTAGCAGACGCAATGCTTTGATATGCACTATGAATGATTACTATATTCATGTACGGTATTTACATATGTACTTCAAAAATATAACGGTATATGTCCAGAAATATGGTACTTTTTGTTACTTAGGAGTGCTGGGGGTAATGCATTACAAGTAACTTGAGTTATGTAATCAGATTACTTTTTCCAAATAACTAGTAAACTAACACATTACTTTTATATTTACAACAAAATATCTGAGTTACTTTTTCAAATACGTAAAGCAAGTTACTTTGTTTTCCCATTTATTGACTGATACCTCTCCTGTCCCCATGTTGAGAGAAATCGGGAGTTAGTGCTGAGGCGTTGTGTGTGCTGTTTAAACATGACGGTTATTCTAGACTAGCTTTAGACTAAATGTGACCATACATATACTTATCTCACTTGCACTTCTGAAACTTAACATAATACATTAACATAGCCAAGAAGTGCAGAATTATACAAATGAATTATTCATACCTTTTTCAGTCACATGAGCTGTAGTTATGTGTTACCTGAGTGGCAAGTTTTATGAGAGATAATTAAGCTCCAACTTGTAGTTAGGAAAAGCTCTGCTTAGTGACTGAATTTGTGTCTACAGTGTGCGTCTACCAGAAATAAAGTGAGCATCTCTTCTTTTTCGAGCCTGATGTCCATCACAGATCGGTGAATAATTCAGTTACTGAGGAACCCATATCGCAAGCATTGCAAAAGATATTAACTATTAACATGTCCTGTGTGGTGTGCACTTGAGAGCGAGCTAGCTAGGCAAACCAGTTTTTTTTAAAGGAAAAATAAGCAGTAACATGGTGGGAAAGAGGGAAAAAGAGAGAGAAGATAGTGGAAGAGACAGCGCAACATGTTAGAAAGCTTGCTGTGAATCATGGGTAAATGAGTGTATGTGCTTCCCGATGCTCTGTGACCTAGATTAGAGTAATCTCTCTCTTTCTGTTTTGTCCCTAGGTCTCTCTCTCCTACTCTCTCTCTCTCTCTTTTTCTTTACAACTCAGAAACCCTGCCTGTCCTCCTACAGTCACAGTGGGTGCTTAAGCTACTGAGGTTACCTGAACAGTTGCACACAATCAGACATTATACAGTCGGTCCAAGCCTCTTTTAAGTATATGCTGACCAGCTATGGAAGAGGATTTCCACACACACAGCTCATTTGATCAGCTTAAGTGCATAAAAGCGTCTGAGTATGTGCTGGGAATCCAAGTAGAGATCAAAACTGCTCAGCCCTGATGCTTTCAATGGTGCTCATTGTGTGTGAGCGTGTCACAACCTCCTATCTCCACCCCTCTTCCTCTGTCACGAAGACACACACACACACATAGAGGTAAACTCTTCCATTCACAACACACGTTCATTACAAATAACGAATATGTGTTGATGGTGCAGTCTCTGTAGACCTCTGTAGACCTATGCATGCAATATATTGCTTTAATAAGTAGAGTATATGCCTTAATTAGTATAATTTACAGAACTCAACAATAAGGACTTTTTTCTGCCAGCCCAGTAAAAATATAACAATTTTTAAATGTATGAACAAATATATGTAAGGATATTTTTATTAAACATTAAGTCTATTTAAACATTAGGATTCCGTTACAAAAAGTATTTATCACGTTTATTTTTAAATTAAATAATATTTTTACTCCAATTTGTCATTGAATATCCTATATCTATCTCACTTTGAAATAAGTCACTTTACAGAAATAAAATGTGGAGTAAATGAACTTCCCCAAAAAGGGAGAATTACACTGTAAAATTAAATTAATATCATATCATCCATAGACAACTGTGTGGTAAATGTCCAAAAAAGTGTTATTTTAGAATCATTTAAGTACTATATTAGTTTCTATTAATATTTTGGATGACATTATTATATTTTCCATTTTTTTAATTTTCATTTTAGTTAAAACGTTTTAGTAATTTTGTTGTGCATTTTGTCATTTTTATGAGTTTTTTTTATACGCCCATGTAGTTCTTATTCATTTTACTTCAGTTTTAGTTATTTTAGTACTTCAAGTTAAACTAAAAGAAAGAGAAATTGTCTTAAAGACTAGCTGAAATAAGCAACTGATCCAAAAAGCAACTGCATGGTAACATATCCAATGCAATCGTATTTTACAGTACAGTAAAACCTGTTACTATTTATGCAAATGTGTTAATATCGTCATAACACATTATTCTGCAAATAAAACAATAAAAAGCCTATGCTATCTCAGCAGGCTAGAAATAACAGCAGCTCTATAAACTATTGTCTATAGCCATAAATACACTTCTATGTCTGAACCCAAACAAAAATCATCAGCAGAAGTGACTGGAGGCAGCCAAGAGGTTTACTACTCCCACTGGTCCTTCAAAGACTGAAATGAAGAGTCTTTCATTTTGACATTTTCTCTGTGCTGTCACCCATACTGTCTTCAATGTAAAGGACATAAGATATGGGTGTGATGCTAAACATATGTTCATACGCACAACAAACATTTCTCTTTAGTTGGCTAGTTACAGAATAAGTCAGTTTTAACTCTATTCTAAGGGCTGCAGCAGGCATCTCCTGTCTAAGAGCCAAAAAGTGAGGACTGAAGGTGGGGACTGTGAATTGTGCCAGGACTGCATTGTGGGGTTAGAGAAACAAATACGCAGTCTTAGCTAACACATAAACATATATATATATATAATGCGTACGAAATGGTTCAGGCGTGCCAAACCTTTGGGAATATAAAAAACCCATAAAAGAAAACCACTGAAAGAAGGAAAAAGGTGGGTGTGTGTTTGCAAAATTGCACCAGCTAGGACACAAGATGATGTTTGCAACTGCCATGAAATCCAAAATCACACCAACAACAGTAAGTGAAGCCAAAAGCAAACTAGTCCATCATTTGTAATCTGCCTCCAGGTGCTCTCTTGATTTGCTGTGTGGGAGACATACTGAGAATGAATCCAGGCTGCACTGATGGCAGATCAGCTGTTATGCCAAACAATTCTCTGGTGCAGAGATTAATGAGAATCTCTTTTTATATTTGGTTAATGCTGTTTAAGATATTGTTTTGCTCTTCTGAATCTTTCACACACCACTGCTGAAAGGCTTATATAACACATAAGGATGACTAAACACACACACACACACACACACACACACACAAACAAACCGAGCCCCTTCTGCAGTGATTCACAATGACAATAATGGCACACTAAAATGTAAACAACCACACACATCTGTGTTATAACTCTTCAATGTATTTCAGATTAGCAGAGGCTTAGACACATCATTTATGCCGGAGATCATTTAAAAATTCTAAATAAAGAGTAATATTTTATTTATATCAATTTTATACACACGCATATATACTGCATTACATTGGTGCTACTTATTTAAAGGTCTAGAAAAAAGTTTTGCAGGTAACACCAGTCCACTCTATGCCAAGTTCCATTGTTTGAATGAGAGATTTACATGTCCTATGGCAAGCTGTTTAAACATTTATTCCTTAAATATAGTTTCTATTTTTATGTGAAGTCCTAATTACAAGTAACTCAGTAGTGATTTTGTCAAATTTGCAACTGACTATTCTTTAGAAACTAGTACTTACTGGACATAAATTGCCAGTTTTTGTGATTTCACAATTCAGTGATTTCTATGGGGGTCTGTGGTTGGGACAGTCCACTTCTGTTTTACCTGAATAAAGATTACTTTATAAATAATATTCTTAACTACATAATCAATACCGTGGAATAAGAACTAATACCTTGTAAGTAAATGTTAAAACGGCTTGCCATACATGACCTCTCATTGAATCAAATAGCCTATGGATGTTTTTTGTTTATAGAGGAAAATTGGGTTTCGGTTTATTAATAGCACTGACAGTACACGCATTAATAAAGCATCCACCATTAAAATAAATGTTAGTTTACCCATAAACAGAATACCCATTTTAATAAGAGCATTATATATAGTGTAAACATTACCGAAGCTATTGTTTTTAAATTATTGTTTGAATATTATTTCCATTGTCACTATACAACCAACACTGAAGAGTCTGCTACTAGTTGCTGAGGTCTGTAAATATGACGAGGACATATGCAGAATAATCATGGCCTGTAAATAATCACATAAATACGTCCAGCGCTTCACAGACTCGGTGTTTTTGTTTTGTACAGCATAACAGTAAATAAAGAAACATATCACACCAATGTCAGGACATTTAAAGAGCAAAACGAAGCTGAACAGACGTTTAAAATGCAGATAAATGTGATGTCGAGCCAGTGAGATGAAGAAAAGGAGGTCAGTATGTTTCCGCGAGCGGCGGCGACATTGAAGCATCATCAGCTCGGAACCTGTGTGTGGATGCTGTTATTAAGGATGCACGACTGAGCCTGTCAAATCAACACATATCTATCCAAACAAGAGAGGAAGAGCCCTTGTTGTTTAAAGGCTTACCCTCCGACAGCTCCAGGTCCAGCTCAGCAAGCTGCTCCCGGACCTCTTGGGGGAGAGCGGACACATCCACACCGCGCTCCGCCATTATGGCCAAAAACCGGGGGGAAAGAACGGCGCAGAACGGTTAACCGACAACAGAAACACCCGTGTCCTCCTCACAGTGAATAACAAATGGTATTAGACAGCAGACCAAGCTCCATCATCTCCGCCATGCCGAGAGAGAAATCCCAACCGATGGGAAGAGTCACATGACCAGGGCTCGGGATGAGGAGTCTGAGCCTGTGGTCAGAAACCGTGGCGATTTTGCTCCCTCTGCTGTGGTGAGAGAGAATCTTTATCTAATATAATCTATTGAACATACAAGGCTAGTTCATAGCAACCAAGTCTATAAAAAGAGAGAGAGAGAAAACACTTGATATAGATCATAAACGATATAGAGGTGAATAAATAATAGCACAATTTGATGTCTGGGTTAACTATTCCTTTAACGTGATTTACATAAGGTATTACTGGATCTTTTTTTATTATTACTTTTACTCATTTAATATTATGGCAAAAAGTAAAAGCTTTACCATAAAAATACCATATCAACATTTTGAGTTTTACGGTTTGAAATAAAAATAATAACTGGTATAATATATAGGCTACCAAAGTACTACAATCTGTGTTGTACCTTAATAACAGTGACAACCACCATAAAAACACTACTGGTAAAAAGAAAGCCACATGATGTCAAGCGGAGGAAAATAATAATATATGAAGAAGGTGCACAGTGTCGTACACACAAATAAAAAAATCCATCATGGTAACACACAACACTAAAACAATGCAATAAACAATAATTTAACAAGATGTCAAATAAAACCCTAATGTACATAACTGATCACAACAACAACAACAAAAAACTAAGAAAAAACTTATTTAAATGAAAATCCATCAAAGGTGAAGTGTCACACAGGGAAATCTGGGAATGTAGTTTTTCTCTGTAAATTATAAGATAACTTTTTCTTAGGTTCTGCAAATTACTTGTTCTTAGATCCAAAACCTGTACATTTAACAGTATTTTACTTTAAAAGTGCATGGCATGTCCCATTAGAGCTATTATAGTTTTACTCACCGTTAACCAATTAACAGGTTTTTTTACCAGAGCATTTTCACATTCTTTTAACATTAAAATTACATTATTAAAGTTACAGGTAATGTTTTATATGGTTTTTCTGGAAAAACAATCCAGTTAACCAACCTGTGTCCTCTAATTTTACAGTTTAAGGTCGATTTTGGTTATAGAGATAAAGGTGGGGATTATAGGATAGGGTTGTACTGAAGGGGTGATGGACGAAATGTTAATTCAAGAATGTCCTACTTATGTAAATATCACATCATTTAGGCATTCCAACTTAAAGGCATTACACAAGGTTTATAATATACTGCTCGCACTGATAAACACATTACATATGCATCTCATCCAAGCCATTCCATATACACAGAGAAGTCAAGCACACGAGTCCCAACGTACCACTTCTATATACACAGAGGAATATAACACCTTCAAAACAAGATGATAAAAATCAGCATCTTATTAAATGTACAAGAGGCTAGAGTTCCATCAAGGTTTAATTATAACATATCTTAAGGACCGTTTCAGTTAGTCAATATCATACAGTAAGCAATGTTCGTATGCTGACACTCATTTCATATTTACAGCTCTAGTTTAAGGGCTTCACCGACACGTTACACAATTTGGGATCAGTGAGTTATACACACTGTGGAAAGCAGTACGTTCTACATCCAAATATGACATATCCAGATGCAAAAAAGGTCAATGACAGAAACTGATATGGCTGGTTGGATCATTAAAATAAAACCGAAACAGTTTAAATACCATCTACTCAAAAACACATTATGCATTTGTCCAAAACATATGGAAGACCATTTCCTCCACAAAAAAAAAATAAATAAAAAATAACCATGCTTTGGTAAATCATAAGTAAAAGAGTAAGTAAAGTCAATTACGACAAAGGTTTTTTTGTCAATTTTAATGTAATTATGACGTAATATGTCGTAAATTAGAACTATGAGTTTGAGTAATAATTAAGACTCTATATCTAATAATTTCAAATTTTGTCTTAATTGTCACAATAATGATTTACCAAGTCAATATTTATTTTTCCATACGTAGCAGAAATGAGCTTCCATAAAAATAAAAAAAGAACAGATGTTCAAAGTTGTTTGAAAAAAATAAAAAAAAATAAAAAAAATAACAGCAATGGTTTTGATTAAAAGAAAAGCCAAGCTTAAACTAATACAGATTCTCCTACTGAAAAAGTTATCAGGCGTGAACGGCTTAATGGAATACAACTTAAGTTATGTGCTAGTTATGCGCACCAGATGAAATTCATTCAGGGTGGCCAAGTGTGAGTCTCTCAAGCCCAAAAAAAGAAATAATGTTTTATTTATATAAACACCTTCCTAAGACTCAACTTTGCTTAAAACCAATCAACCATTTTGAAACTAGATTTCACATTCATTGCTGGGTTAGTTAACTACTGTACATTCACAAAATGCAAGCACGAGAGTCATTACGTGTGAGTTTTTGTGTGCGTGTTCCCTGTTATGAGACCAGATGCACTTAAACTTTGGAGTCTAACCTCTAATGCAAAAGGATGTATGTATTTTGGTTAAAGATACCTATAATTCAGCTGAGCATATCATAATCACACTGATCTAAAACATGTCCACATGGTTACGCTACCCGTTACATCCATATATATATATTGCAAAATGCAGACAAACCGATAATGATATTCAAATATAAAAATATATTTTCTCTCCATTCTTAAGCTTTTGCGAGTCAATTCTGCGGCGCCAGGTTACGCTAATGTGAGACACGATCTTCACCAAATCAGCCAAAGAAGCACAGACCTGAGAGAAATTACTTTAGATACGACAATAAAATTAAGACAGCGAGGAAGAGAGAGAAAAGGAAACTGGGAGAAATTGTGAGAGTGAGTAAGTGTGAGAAAGTGTCACCAAGAGAGACTGAGAAAGAAGGTGTTAAACTTATCTGCATAGTGTAATCATCTTTCTAATGTGGCCAGAATCATGCAACAGATCATTATATTAGAAAAACCATTGAATAAAATGCAAAATAATTAGAAATATCTGCAAACGAGACAAATATCAAGTGAATGCATTAGTGAGAAGATCTATACAAGTTCAGGTAAAGGTGTATTTTATAGAGATGACAGAAGAGAATTAATTTCCACTGCAGTGCTTCCTAGTCTGTGCAGTCTGACAGGGGCGTGCTATGATGTCGCCACGGTCGCCCGGGGAGAATCTGTGATAGCCTATGGGTGAGCAAGGTGTGGTCAGAGCATGATAACATTGGCTCCAATTTGTCACATGAGAGGATTTACAAACACACCGTGACAGAGTTTTGAGGGGAAACGGGGATTCGCTCCTTTGAAAGACTCAAAGTATATTTAGTTCTTATTGGCTGAACGACGTGCTCATCATCTGGATGTGGGCTGTGATTGGGAGGAAGCATCTCCAGATGTGCTACTCCACTGACCCGAGCCCATTCCCGCTAAAACAGCAACTGCCTCCGCCGCACGCACACTCAGACCATTAACAGACACCGGAGCAGGGACCGACACGGGCATCACCAACGCCGACACCGAACTCTCATCTACTCCTGCAGCTAGAGAGAGAGAGAGAAATGGAGGAAGGATGAATGTTACGCATGAAGGATTTATGACATAAAAGAAAATATGTGGGCGTATCTTACCGAGATATGCTTTTTTCTGCATAGCAGTAACAGGGCAGTCCTTATGGGCCAACAGCAGCTCCTTCAGGCGGGTCACCTCAGTCCTCAACAGGGACACTTCACCCTGTCGAGCACATGTACACCACAGCAACATTGGCTCAACCAATGGCATGATCAAAAATATAACTATACCATTAAAAAAAATTAATATTTTTTTTTTTTTTTAAGATATCTTTCTTATGCTCATCAAGTCTGCATTTATTTGATCAAAAATGCAAGAAAAACCCAGTGTTGTTGTGAAATATTATCAGTGTTGGGTAATTGCTGTATATTAAGCAGCACATAATATTATAATACACTGATAATATTATTTATGAAACAATATTACACCTTTTTATGAAAAATAATGCATTATATTACTTTTTCTCACTTGAGTTGGGCTTGCTTGTTTTTTGTTTTGTTTTGTTTTAATAACAAAGAAGTTCTATTTTTGGCATTTTAAGCCCCTTTCACACAAAAAGTGAAATAAATAAGCCTCAGGCTGAAGGAAATGCATATTTACGCCTGTACAGTAGAGGGAGCAGCTCAAACAAACCTTTCAGCTGTTCTGCCATTCTGGATTAAAGAAGAATAGGATACAGGAGAAGGAAGTTCAACACTCTTATTTCTAAATACTCTAAGGTAATTTTTGCTTATTAGTATGGTTGAATTAGATCATTGAAGGTCAGCAGCAAAGACATTGTTTAATAAAGTGAGATTAAATACAAAGAATATTTATGTAATTTAATATAGTTAATCATTACAGGTTTGCATAAAATTCTGAGATTGCATTTCACCGTTTTTATTCATTTTGAGGAATACTGAACGTTTTCGTGCAAGTGAGATGAGTAAATGGACGCTCACATTTAGACTATGACCACATTTAGACCATGTTCACACAGCGCACACAACTCCTCTGCACTTTATTTCTCTCTACATGGAGACAGGAGAGCTGTTAGTCAATAAATGTGAAAAAGTAACTTGCGTAACTTATTTGAAAAAGTAACATTTTGTTGTAAATTGAAAAAGTAATGTGTTAATTGGAAAAGTAATCGGATTACATAACTCAAGTTACTTGTAATGCGTTACCCCCAACACTGAATATTATATTATTTAAGGTTTAATTTTAATTTATTTTAAAATGTGACGGCAAAGCTGAACTTTTAGTATCATTACTCCGGTCTTCAGTGTCACATGATCCTTCAGAAATCATTCTAATATGCTGATTTGCTGCTCAAGAAACATTTCTTATTATCACAGTTGAAAGTGGTTGTGTTGCTTAATATCTTTGTGGAAACCATACTATATTTTTTCAGAAATCTTCAAAAGAATTTATATAATACTGATAAATTCATCATAGTATTGTAATTTATAGTATTGCTTTTTCAACTATAGTGTACATTTCAACACCATCATTCATAAAGAATCAAAAACCATCTTATTTCCTGCATTTTTTTCATTCTGTCTGTATGACTCACACTGAGCGTGACGTTAGCAGTAGCTAACTCCTCGGCGCGCTTCTCCAGGGCACTAACCCACACTTTCCGTTTTTGCCGGCAACGGGAAGCAGCAGCTCTGTTCCGTTCAAGAAAACGGCGCCTGCGCTCATCTGGTTCAATGTCTGCCCCCCGTCGTCTACGGCCACCTTTTGGGGGAGCAGGGGATACCTACAAGATATTGCTTGGGCTGTCAGATACATTGAGAACTTAAGCATATGTCAGCAGTTAAATAGTGTATACTGACATAATGCTTTAGTTGAGCTTATTTACTATGATATATCCCATTTAAACGTTTTTAAACGTCACAAACTCTATTCAAAAAGAACAGGCAAATACTAGCATATATGTAACACAGGTATGAGGTGTCTGTGAGCACCTGTGGTTGAGCAGGTGATGGTGTCTCAGTGTGATCTGTTTTTTGTATTGGTGCTGGTCCACTAGGACTCTGCTGAGATAGTGCTGCTTTTAGCCTCTAGATGGAGACAGATCCCATACACAAACACAAGGAAACACCACAGCGTGTAAATTAACGCTCAAAACCTGTGTGTTACATTTGTGTAGTAAGTTAATCGTTACATAATAAGCCCGTCGTTAAGCATTTATACCTATGTAAACACTATGTACGGTAGCATGGGTGTACGTGCGCTCATTCTCACCGTCTTGGCATCAGAGTGTGTACTGTATCCAGATGGAGAGGAGGAGCCGCTGCTGCTTCCACCAATAGGAGGGCCTGGAATCCCTGGGATATTGGGCACTGTGTTTGATGATCTGGCAAGCTATATATATATATATATACACACACACACACACACACACACACACACACATAGCAACAAGTTTAACATACTATAAACACAAAGCATAGACAAACACAAAAAAGATGTGTACTTGTTTTGAGGGTCATATTGCTGAAATGTAATCACATTTACAGTCAAATCAATTATTATTTTGATTTAAGAGCTATACATGTCTGTGGGAGATGTATACATTTTCATCATTGCCTAAAAACGACTGTATAATTAAAATGACTGATTTAGGGTCAACAAAATGACTGATTTTGTTCACATCGGATGTATTCTTGTATTCAAAAACAGCTGGACACAGTGCAACACAAAGCAAAAATGTTAAACTTATTTTTAACATGCTGATGGTGCAAGAAGCTGCTAAAAAAAGTGCAAGAACATACAATCCTCCGAAAGGGTATCAGATATTGCACAAATATTAGCTAAACAACTTTATTGAAAAAAGACAAAAATATATAAAAATTGTATTTTATATTTTACACAAAACACAGAGAACTACAGGTTATGTTAAAAAAACAGAAACATTGCTTACAGCAGGTAGTATTTTAAGTATTTGAAGGCAATTGTCTTGAAGTAGTTGTCTTGAAATGTATTGAGTGTTTTATTTATTGAAGATATTTAAATATTGAAATAAAATGCATAATAACTAGCTGACAAACTAAATAACGGATTAATAATCATACGCATGTGAGATCTCCATACCGATATGACTGAAGTCTGCCCTGGACTGGGCAGCAGAGGAACAGTCTGACCATTTGGAAGCTGCATCAGCATAGGAAAAGAACCAGACGGCGAGCTGAAAAGAGTTATAGAGGAACTATTTTAGGACATTTTTCCCCACACAGAGGGTGAGGAATCAGAGGTGTGAACAACACTGAAATGACTCATGCAAATTAGAAAAATGTTTCAGCTCAAAGAAGTGAATCTGCTCCACTGCTGAAGATCAACACAGCCTGAGTTTTTGAAAGGTTATCCATTTATTTGAGTGGATGAATACCCAAAATGCATGAACTATGCACTAGGACAACTAGTGCTGCCACCAACGATTATTTTGGTAATCAAGTAATTGGTTGATTATTTTGATGATCAATCGAGTAATTGGATAATTTTTTTGTGTGGTAATAAAAATAGACCTAAGTGAATAATAACCATTAAAATTAGTTAAAATACATAGGTATGATATCAATGCGGCAAAATGCGCGTGTATGTGTCCGTTCCAGCACAAAGAGATGCGGAAGAGAACGGAATTCGGTGTTTGCGTACTGCTCTGTGTGTGCGCGTCTTATGTCAGTCGAACAGTGGTGCCTGGTCCATACTTAACATACAATCCCTATACTTGATATCGCACATCCTGCAATGCGACTAATGCGGATTCTCGCATCACGATACATTACGTAATATAACAAATTATATCAACGGCCTGGTGATTGTTGTTGTTACACATACAGCACAAACAAATTCTTGTTTAATATTGGCAAAACAACATTTAATTCAAATGTCCATTTAATCGTTAATTTTTAGCCACTTCTTTATGATAGAAATGTAACTTTCATTTTTGAAATCACAAACAACAGTTTGCATACTTTGAAACATATTCATATATTCTGCTGTGTTGGCTTAGGTTTATAATTGATTTAAATTACAAATTTTATGAAATGGCGCACTTTCATTTAAATCATTTAGATCAAACGTCAATCAGATGAATGTTATAGACAACCCAAACTTGCAGCATATGCAGAGATGGACTTTGTTAACTGGGCTGCTGAGATGCACTTCACGCATTTAAAGGATACCAGTGCAACACTTGGCAAGAAAAACAAAGCGTGTCAGACTTTATACGTTCCCAAATGCACGTTATTGGAAACCCAAACAAACAGCACATGCAGAGACTGAGTTTGTGTGGAGAAGCATTTACTGTGAACGGAGCCGCTCTGAGATGAAAGAAACTTGTATCCTGAACACATGTAGATAATTACTCTGAATCCTGCAGCGCATATATTTATTTAACTGATTCACAGCCATTGTGGTTTCACTATAGCACTATGCTACATTATGATTTTAAATGGTTTTAATGTATCGTCCAGCCTTTGAAAATTGTCTCACAATA
Organism: Zacco platypus; assembly: GCA_038088235.1. NCBI lineage: Eukaryota > Metazoa > Chordata > Actinopteri > Cypriniformes > Xenocyprididae > Zacco > Zacco platypus. Next base: position 24,077,780 of record CM076074.1, read on the forward strand.
GGGTTCACGGACTCTCGTCCGTGGAATGTGCCACATTTTGCCGGTTAATTGACAAGGACAAATTGCAATCGAGACCTAGACACAACCTTTTTGACATGAGGTCAACTAGTGTGTACCTGAGTCTGTTTGACGGAGGGGTCCTTGTGATAACAGAGGTGGGAGAGGGCTGAGTTGGGTTCATGGAGTCGAATCCTTGGTGAAGTGGGAGCGAGCCAGGACGCACTATGGTAGGTGTAGGGGTGGAAATTGCTGCAGTTCGTGGAGGAACATCCTATAAAAGTGAGTTACATGACAATATTATATGCTGCACTAGAAAAAACAAACAAACCCTGCACTGTAAATACTGCAATCCGTCTTGTCGCAAATTTAAATTCACCTTGGCTTTCCTTAAGGCAATAGGCTCCTTTGCCATGGCAATTGCATCTTTGCTGTTTGTCATGCTGGAGGTGGAGTCAGGGCTGTCTGGAGGGGAGGAGTCAATTTCAAGAGGCCCCTCCCTCTCTTTAACCTCTGTAGGCGTCTGTAGAGCTGGAAGCTTTGAAGGCAAGATTCAAAATATCAAGTTCATTCAAAAAATTGGCAAGCAAAGCATAGATGTTGATCAATTGTACAATTGTCGATCAACTTACATATTGAAGTTGACAATATGTAAATCTTACCGTGCCCTTAATTCTCCTCTCCTCCTCCTCCTGTGTTTTGCGAAGATCTTGCTCGAAGGAGCCAGCCAGCTCACTGAACAAACCCACCTCCTCGCAATTCTTAAGAAATCGTGTGGGAGTGGGTGTCTGATCTGCATATGCACACACACACACACACACAGTCTTAGCACCAAATACTAACACTGTTGTTGGTGAAGAAGAAATTTATATCAAATTTTATTAGAAATGCACGTTTCTTAAAAACGTATATTTACAACCAGACTCAAATTTAGTACAACAGCATTATTGATTCAGCGATACTGCTTAATTACTACTACTTTATACGGTAATCAAAATCAAGTGTCCTATTACAATATATACAAAAGTACATTCACAGCTTAACAAGCGAATAATGATTATAAGTGTGGCCCGTTCACACCGACAGCGATTACTATAATGATAAAGTTTTAATAATCATTGTAATTCTATAACTATATAACTGTATTAACTTCCACACTAGTGCAAGATCACACTCTGTATATTATAGGCATGCGCTAAAGTCATCTGGCACTTTAAATTCAAGATGCCAATCAAATCTAAAAAAAAGGATACAATTGGAATTGGAACTTTCAGAATGTTTTCCAGCTGATTAATGATTAAAAACACTGACAGTCAATCAGAATCCACCCGAATTTATAGAGTTTGAAAGTTTAAAGCTGCAGAGGACATAACTTCAGCGCAGGCTTACAATAAACAATATTATCATGTGTTGGTGTGTACACTGAAAGAGTTATCTTTATACTTATTCTTAGTGTGAACGGGCCTTAACACAACCTACTATAACCACAACACACACCAAACACACAGAATGACAAAAATTCATATATGTGGGGATAAAAACCTGCTATAATAACTGTATCTGTTCTGGCTTGTCCAAACTTCAGCGTCATCTCATGCTTATGTTTGTGCACTGCCAAATGGTCTTCATTGGTGAACCTCTGACATGAGAGAAACATTGACAAAGACACATACATTAAGCAAATTTTTCAGTAAATTTGTGTCTCATTCAAGGACCTAATTCAAATCAGATTGAAGCTAGAGACAGAGAAGCAGTAGATGATATCAGGCCATCTGTTGTTTTGATGACGGCTTATGTTATTCAGTTATGCAGTGCTATGGGAGCCTCTTACAGTTGCCCAGTGGAAGCAGGGATTAAAACAGCTGGTGTGATTTCAGAATAAAAGTTTTGGGCATCAATCTGCTTCTGTCCCCAAGATTAAGGGGTGTAAAAGAAACTGACGAAACCTTCATATTTTGGCTCCCAAAATCTTAAACGCTTGTACTAAAGGATCAGGACTGCACATATACTGTACACAGAGGGACAAGAATGACATAAAAAGGAGAATTTAAGAGTAACAATAAAGTAAAATAGCCCTTACCTGTCCACAGCCTGGGGCAGTGCAGACAAAAGGTCGATCGTCTCCCATTTTAGATCAACTACTTCCTGTGTTACTTCTAAAGACCATCCAGAGAGAACAGTTATGATTCATCTTATGAGATCCAGACTTCTTATAAGAGTAATTTCTATCAATTCCAGCTCAATCTGAACAACAACCTGCACATAAAACCTCTATTTAAAATATGAATTCCTCCTAAACTTTCCATTTGAAATGTTGTACAGTCTCTTGACAGATGACAGGAATCCATACTTCATTGCTGCAGAGGCCTGCTGGGTTCAACTGACTGCATAATGTGTATGATGATTACATGATAAGACGCTTTCATTTGACTATTGTCTGAGATCATCCTTGTTTAAAGAACATTTCCGCTAAATTAAACCAGCTTCAACCCAGTATCTTTGTAACACTCACACATACCGCTAGCTAGCATGCGTTTCCTCTATAAGCATATTCAGAAAGATCTCCACAGTAAAATTAATCCCCACTAGTATGTAACAAAGCCATAACAACCATGTTAACCACGCGATAACATGTCGGAGGGTTTGTCGCAACTCCTAGCGCGCCTTGTGTTTCGTTTAAATGGTTCTTAGCGATGTCCAATTTGTGAACGAATCGTTCTTTTGAATCGGATCTTTTCAATAAACAAACCAGACCGAACGATTCGATGAGTGAGCCGACAGTAGGAGCAATGTAAATTACTTTAATAACTAAATAGCAGATATGTTATAATTAAAATGTAAAGTTAATGTTTATGATTTGACAGCTTAAAAAGATGTAAAAAACATTTACTGCAGTTGCAAGTTATATATAAGAGTTAAGGTTCTAAATGGTTTTGTTAAAAAAAAAACAACTGAAATAAGACATTACATTACAATGAACTGTTATTAATTATTATTACGATCAAAATTTACAAAATTAGATGACGCAATTACGTGACAGCGTACAGTATAGCCGAGTCAGTTTAATCGGTTCTTTGAAGTGAACTGTTCAAATGAACCGATTCGCAAAACGAGTCGGACTTCCCATCACTGAAGCTAACTGGCTAATGCTAATCACACATGAGCCAACAGGCTGTAACACCCCATTTACACTACAAGCGATCGACGCGAAGGGACAAAACAAGAACAGGCATTATAATAAACGAAGCTACAATGCGAGCGCGCGAAGATGTCGTTAATTCTAATGGGAGTGTTCTAATTGTGTCGCGTCTCGTGCAGTGTTCACACGGTGCTCATGACACCTCCACCATTCGCGAGACCAGCGCCGCTACACTAATCACTAATTGTAATGCATAAGGTAATCCGAATGTGTTGCGTGTCACCTGTTCCTCAGCCAAGGATTTCAGTGTTTACAAACTTACCCTGCTCCTCCCTCTCTCGCTCGTTCCCTCTCTCTCCGCGTTCCCACCTTTGGAACTCCTTCATCCAGCTAGCTCACAATATGTAAATCTCGCGATATGTTGAGGTAATACTCAAACCAGATTGAAGTCGTTACGTAACAGATTTGGAGCAGTGATGAAAAACCCAATGCTCTAGTTTACGCATGTCTGTCACCCAACACGATAAATAAATAAAAAGCGGGCATTACAGATGTAATAAGCGCTTAATATCGCTCTTAAAGCTTTTTAAGCAGAGCATGGAATAACCATTACTTGGAGATTTATCTTTAAGTTATTAAAAATCCGCAAAAGAATTACAATCAAATGTTCACTAGCATATTCTAAATCGAAAGCAATGCTGTCGATTTATGCACTGATTTATTATTACAAAATGAATCAGTGTAAAAACACCAAAAAGCACGTGTTGCTTATTTCTATTCGGAGATCATTGACCAAACAAAGTCCTACTAGAAATGCTACAAGAGTTTCTTTCCTTGGAGTTCTGTTGGGTATTACTTAATGATCTTAATATTTAAATTTAATTAAAGCACTGCAACAGAACAAATGCAGAATGAATTTTCAAAACAAATGGTTTTAAATTGATAAATACTTTTATGTTCTAGATGTACTTGTGTGATGTGGTAATATTTATATATATATATATATATATATATATATGCAAACAAATTTGATTAAATAAAAAGAAATCCCTATAGAAATACTAGGGTGTACTTACAGCTTGGGAGTTCAAAAATAAGTCACACAGATTGAAATCATTTGATCATTTATTTTTTTTCCTTCCATTTCCTTAAGCATTTTTGATTGAACATCTACAATATCATCCAAAACACTTCACTCAGCAGTTACTATGCCTCTCTCCTGGGACAGAGCCTATCCCCCCTCCCCCCTATAAAAATTAAAAAGAAAGGATGAATACTTGTGTTTTTGGGGGGCTAAAGACTTGCTACTTGTAACCGCGCCATTTCATGGTGTCTAAAAAGCTTACAGCCTACACAGGATATAAGATTAGAAACAAAACAATCCATTTAATTTCACCAACCTGTCATGAATCAAATCCATTAATTCAGTTAAAGGAATAAAAAAATAAAACCAGGTCCACTGATTTTTCTAATTTTAGTGGCACAGTCTCTACATAAGATATTGCCAAACATAGAAAATAATTCTGAAAACATCTCAAACTAATAACACATGTTTGGGCAAGAAAGCCGCTCTAGTGAAAGTTAAACACAAAAACATATTTAAAACAAAATAAATTAAAACTGATGCATGAAATTTCCCTCTGATGTTTCTTCTAGAATAATCAAATAAAAAGTAGGGGATTTTGAGAAATTATTCATTAGAACTCTTTTATAAAGGTTCCACACGTGCACACAATTTTCATAAAATTAAAACATACATACACAACTCAATCAACAATCATGATAACCACTCACTCGCTCACTCAAACATTGGCCCTGCCCGTGGCAGAATAAGAGAGTAGTAAGAGAGGAGCTACTGCATTTAAACAGCACTTCCTGAGATTGTCTCTCTGCTGATTTTGACTTTGGTCTGGATCTGTGTACAACCCATCCACACACATGAATGAGACAAAGAGGGGAGGGAAATGAATTGAGAGAATCATGCATTACAGTGTCATTGATAAAACATTTCTTTAAACATTCAAATATACATTAACTGAAACTTAAGACCCCTAAAAAGTTCAATGTGATTACTGAATTAAAAAGGCTACCATTATTAAAAAAAAAAAAATCCTGCAATAAGTATTGGACAGAAGTTAGCAGTCAAACACATCACCAATTTCCTCTGAGGTCCTGAGTTCCCTCTCTTTTACCAAAGTCGACATGAGACTGGATGACAGGTAAATTATGAGCGCTGTAGCAGGTATATTTTATGTAATCACACCTGAACTGTATAGGCATAAACGCAAATGTCACATAAAGATTATCATCATTAAACAAAAAGAAAACACACAGATTGACTTAATATCATAGACTAGGACATGAACAGCAATTCTGAAGCAGCACACTAACTCAGAGCATATAAAATCCAACCTGATTATTGTCACCAGAATCTACAGCAGACCCAAAAAAAAAAAAAAAAAAAAAACAGAAATTGGGTCAAAGGCTGATAGTACTGAGCACTAAAACACTAACAAGACTTTCACTCCAAAAGAAAAAAGGAAGACAAACAGTGGCTTTGCTCATTACACAAATGATTTCTATTCATTCTTTCAGCATCAAAGCAGCCCGATCTTCCCGTTACTGACAGACCCGGCATTCAAAAACACCGTACATCACGACATTATACAGCACGACACACCAACTCAAAATCACCTTAAAAATACACCGGTATTATATTTGTCTGGATCTTTTTTTTTTTCTTCTATGGATGTCTAGTACTATTCCATCCATTCGTCATTCTAGTTCAGTCTGAATGTGTGTCCTACATGTTTCCCCCTTTCTTTGTCTGAACTACATACACAAACACTAGTCTTCCAGTTTTAGGCCGGGGTGGGAATCAAGCACCTCATGATTCAATTTTAATTCAGTCACGAAGTGCTTTGAGCTTTCTGAATCAAGCCAAACCATTAATACCTGTTTGAGAGTTCTGTTTGAAACAGCATGGCGGATCTTGTGCACTGCACGCCACATATCGACAGGGTTCCCACATGTACAACCAAAACATTTCCGTGATTTTTCCAGACGTTTTTAATGACTACATAATTTTTTATTTTTTTTTAGAAATCATCTTAGAGACATTGGACTCATATTTCAGTAATTTCTAGCTGTAGAAATAACCGATTAATTACATTAGTCATTTTTTTCATTTCTTTGACTCTTCCAAGGCTGGAAATTCTTTTTTTTTTTTTTTTTTTCAAAATTCCATTTTTCCAGGACAGTGGGGACCTTTTATCGATATCTGTTAAGTTTGATCTTGTGCATGTTTCCAATAAATTAAAGAAACAACTATGGATCACAAATAATTCTGTGTCGATTACAGAATTATTTTGGAGAGCATCACATCTGAATCAAATATATCCCCAGTCCCTTTTAGGACTGATTCAAACATAGGAAGTAGTGTACAAATACACACAAAGGTGGCTTGTGAACCGGTGGGGGCGGTGTCATTCTTTTTTTGTGTGTGATCGGTTGCATACAAATAACATGTGCTGGCTTGATCTCTCACCAACAGTACTGTCATTTATAGATAGTTATAAAAATATGTTTTTTTAATTACAACATTGTACACTAGTGCCAGGACCTTAAACACTCCAAATAAAATCAACTCATTCACAAGCTAGTTAATCGCTGTAAATCAGACAACACAGGAAGCATGGCCTCCATTGCTCTTTTCAAGTTTAAGAAGTTTTTCATCTTCCATAAATTCCTAGTTTTCTTCTGCATTTTTAAGAATCAACCCAGTCATCAAGTCATTTGGGAGACAAAGGATTCTTCCACAACACAGTGTGACAGTCCAGGTTTCATATGTAGATTTATATAGATATATATAGATTTATATACTCTTGCTTTGTGTATAAGATGTGTATTTAAGTACACACACGAGTGCGAATGTGTCGTGGGCATACGAGGCATTACTTTGGCGATCTGGGTGGGATGTTTTGTTCTTTTCCACTGCGTCTGTTGTACCCCGACTGTGGAGATGAGCGTCGACCCTGTGGAGGCCGTCTCTGTTGCTCTCTGAGCTTAAAGCCTGACCCTCTGTGGCCGTTACCACGTTGGTAACCAGTTTGCTCTCTGGACGTCCGACTCTCGCTTCCTTTCTCCATTCTCTCACCGGGGCTACAGCGGGATGAAGCTGGGCCTTCTGCTTTGTTGACCCGAAGTTCACGTAGTGGTTGATTTGTGGTGGGAGAAGGGGTGGGGCTGGGTGGGGCTACTGGTACAGGGGGTGGGTCTTTGGGTGGCCTCTGACACACCTCCGCATAGCTAAGCTTCCTAGGCTCCTGGGGAGAGTCAACCTTAACAATTAACAGGAGTCTTCTTTTTTTACATTCATATGCAAATAAGCACCAGGAGCATTTATAATTTAGCAAATGAAGGCTTTTACCTGTACAGTTGTGCTTGATGGGAGAGGTGGAGTAGATGCGGTGCTTGAAGTCGATTGGCTGCTCAAAGGTTTGGCGGTGGAAATGGGCTGGACGTGGTTTGTAATCACTGTTGCAGGTTCTGGAGGCGTGTCAGAGGTGTGAACCTCTTTCTCTGGTTTCTTCACTTGGTGTGACATACTGTACAGAGAAATGTCCAGATTTGAATCAACCTGCTTCCAATTAATCTTAATAATGTTCATAAGTAGTTTGATGCCTAAAGCACCAACTTATACTCTTCAGAGCATAGAATCCTATTGTACATGCATGCGTGTACCTAGTATTAGGCGTGTCCTGTTTTGTGGTGGGAAGCTTTGGCGCAGGAGCAGAGACTGTGGTTGAATGTGCTTCCACTTGACATGATCTGGGCTCTTGAATGACATCTTGCTTACTTGTTTCAGGCTAAAGCACACAGAAAAATGGCAAGCTTTACTTGAATGATATCTGAGATTCTCTATAAACAAGCAAAACAAATGTAACAGAATACACAGCTACAGGAAGTAGTTCTTACTACCTTGTCCCTGCTGATGCCCTTAACTACATCTGCCATGCGATTCTCCAAAACAGACTCTGTTTGTATGGTCACACTTGGCAGACAACTCGGCACACCTCCTGGCAATGGCGGGAAGTTAGTGGTTGCGAGGTCAAACTTTGGAGGCGGAGCTTTCACCTCCGATTCAGGATTCTGCCTCTGTGTGAAATGAAATTGAATGAAATGACAGGAGAAAAAAAAGACTATTTCAGAGAATCATGTTAAAATTTTAGGACTTACCGTCCTTTCATCTTCTCTTCTCCTCCTCATGCCACGATAGCTTCCTCTCCTGGACACATCACACAAGTCGTTCAATACAATGCTATCATCAAACCTGTCACCATTCAGAGAACACACTTAACAGATGACCCTCAGATCTCATAATCTTACCGCTCACTGGGACAGGAGTGACAGACTTTAAGGAGAGAGACAGAGAGAAAAAGGAAGAAACGAAAGGAGAAGAGAAGGGGAAGTGATCAGAATGAAAATAAAGAACTCCTGAAGTCTTCCCATCACTCCCTTCTTCCCTCTATGCGCTTAGTTGATCATCACTGGGTCAAAATAACCAAATCTGCTGCTTATACAGGTAAAATTACTTAAATTATACAGGTAAGAGAAAAATGCTGCTACACATCCTATCTGTGTGCACTGACCTTGCCCGACTGCTGATGCCGAGTTCTAAGTGGTTGTTCTCTCTGGGGGACACCGGTGGTTCAGAGAGCGGGGTGAGGGTGGAGGCAGTGGTGTCTGAAGTGGGGGTGCATGGGGGTTGAGGACTAGCATTACCAGATGAAGTCTCTGTCAGCTGACTTACATCAGCACGAGGCTGTGGCTTTACATGATTCCTGCACAGAACACAGAAAAATCAGCCGTTTCTCAGAAGTGATAGATAGCATAGCAACTATAACAGAGGCTCGAAAAGCAGAGCAAAGCTGAGTAAACATCTGTAGAACAGATCGTTTGTCCAGCTGGACTTTAAGGGTGGTCTCTCTCACTGTGTAGAACAATCACAAATGGAGATGAGGTGTAGTGACTAAAAAAAAAAAAAAAAAAAAAAAAAAAAAATCTGTTCTGCTGAGAAAGGATTTGCTGATTGGTAAGGTGCCTAAAGATTCCCACAACTAATAAAGTTCAATCACTCAAGACAAGCGGAGAGTCAGTAATAAACAAAATACAATTAATAAAAAGTTACAAATAACGTTAAATCTAACTGTAGTATTCAGGTACAGAAATGTCATAATTAGGCCTAAATGTAAAATAACACCATTGTTCACTGAATACCTAAAATGGATTAATCTTTGTTAAAGCTGTGTTTTGTCGTTTGATTAACATTAATGACAGAGTGTGCAGCTGTGAATAGTGCTTCAGTGAGTACTGAATCAAGTTATCTTTTGCTGGAATGGTTTAAAAATCACTTGAATGTGTGAATTGGTGAGACAAAACATGTGCAAATGATAAACCATGGATCAACTATGATCTATTTAACCCATTACCTAAACTGACCCTTAAACCAAATCATATCACTAAACCCCATTTCTAACCTTACACACATCCCAACTCAATAGCAGCAAAAGTGTTTTGCAATACAACATGGACACTAGGTGTGTTTGATATAGCCTCAAAATTATATCATATTAAGAATTTTTGCGATATTTATGATAAGAGAAGATATGGAAAAACGTTTTATTGGCGATTGCATATTTATTAGTGCAAACAAAATGAAGATCCTTATCCAATGAGCTACGGTCATGGATATAGAACACCTAATACGAAGTGTAAACCAGTAGCATTGGAGTGCAATAGTATACCTTGGGTCGAGCTTTTTCAGAGATGCACAAATTGCCATTTCTTTTGCAAGTTGCAACATCCAGTGTTATTTTACATTCGATTACTTTAATTTCTGTAGTATTCATTGTAGCATTCATTGTAGAATGGTTATAAAACATTCAGTCAAGAGCAGAAAGGGATTGTTTTTTGTCTTTCGTTCTTTGATTAACATGACAGACAGCAGCAGGAATTTGACTACTGTCCTTCTTTCTCAACTATTTAACGTTCCAAAAGGGACTTTGTTTAACCCTTTGATGCATACGATCACACCGGTGTGAGATCAGTCTTGGCTGGTCCCTGTAGTGTACGATCACACCGGTGTGATTAGAACGTTCAGTGCATCACGTGATCAACTGCCAAATTCAAACTTTCTTGCGTGCGTTGCCTGGCGCTGATCCAGTGACAGACGCGCTCAGCACTGTCAATTTATCACAAATATGCAGTGTTCAACCACAATATTTATTCTAGGTTTCAGACATTTAAAAGCACATAAATACTATATACAATAACAATACATTTAGAGTTTGTAAAATACACATTGACGTCTATGGAAGCGGCAATAACAATCTTTCCATAATAATTAGACGACATTTTTTATTGATATCAGATACATATTGTGTAAGTAAAGTTTACTCTATTCCTCTCTCAGTTCACCAGCTCACTTAGTTTCGTGTATTTCGGGAGAAGTGGATGAATTCACGTGTTGTAAATCCAACAGATGCGATTCTCTGTACTGCGATGCAAACTAACATGGCGGCGCCCATCGCACGTATAGCTCAACTAATGCGATCGTTATATAAGCTGTTTAAACAGCAAAACACATCCACTTGTGCATATTTGACACTCGGAATATCATATTTCTTGCTATAGCTAACAAATTTGATTTTGAATGAAAAAGGAAAAATGAAATAAAAGCAGATCAGTCATACAGTGCCATTGTTGCTGCGGTGTAAAAGCAAGGACCCGCACCATGGAAACAATTAAGTGACACGTTCTAAACGGTCGCCTTGAAAAACCTCACACTGGAGGCTCAGACAGAATATTTTAAACTTACGTGTGAAAGAGTTAACTGAATAATCGCCAAGACACTGACAATTTTGAATGTATTGGAACGTTTTATAGCAGTAAGCCACTCATTTCAGTACTTGTGGCTCAGAAACTGTTTGAGGGCGAGAAGCGGCTTGTGCGCTCCACTAATATAGATCAGTGGTGGTGTGCGCGTTTGTGGTGTGAGTGCGAAACCTGCGGGAATGACAAAAATTATGCACAATACAAGCACTATTCAGTCGGAGTGAATGAGACGAGAGAGAGAGGAGGCGGCTGTGTGTCACTTAGCCGTCGTAGAGAAGAGAGCGAGAAGACACGGCTGACATTATTGCCTGTGCCGCTAGTAACAAAACGGATCAGCTCAGAATCGGAAAGACGTGACACTGATCGGTTGGTCACCTATTCGGGACGGTCATGAGGAAAATCGGCCAAGTGAAACTGCATTTCTTGCAAGTGGTGAAACAAATTTGTGTTTCCACCTTTAACAGTAACTTGCATATTTTGCAAAATATTGTGCTTAATTGTTGGAGGTCTGACCTCTTGTAACCAAACCACTTCCATACTACTGAAGTAGCTCCCTTTTTAGGTACTAAATCGTCATCGGAGGCTGACATCCTGCTCTTACTGAGACTGGTGTTTTTGTGTGCACTGGGGAACGTAAATGCGCCATACGTCATCGCGTTGCTGTATCATTGACATCGTGAGATGAAACTTTCACGTAAAAAATTATACCACTGTTATCGTGGACGGTAGGATATGGCACATGCCTAATGGATACAATAAATGCATTGAACCCAACAATTAAATTTTTCAACGCAAGTATATAGTTGTTAATTAATAATTAATATAAAGTGACCAAATTCTGAGTTTGTCCTTTCAGTCAATATCTCACATATCTCAATAAATTGTATTAAGCATATACTGGCAATATATAGGCCATAGGCTAACCTGTCCTCATCATTCAACACCCATGCAGATTTTTATTTATAATGCATGTACTTCAAGACACCATCAGGAAATTCTCGTACACGCAGAGCAAAGATGATACATGCAGCACAGGACAAGGTTACATGGCAGATCTGATGACAATGCACTGACAATTCAGTCATTGTGAAAGCAAACATGCATCAAGATGCAGCTTTTAGCCGAGTCATGATGGTCATTCACTGTTGAGCTCTTACTCATGGTTAAACAGCACTATGATGAACGTGCACTATGATTAAAGATGACAAAATGCTTCAGTAAAAGCAGTGCAAATTTACCTGAAGGCATTGATTACATTCTTTCTGGAATAGAGTGGAAGTCTATAAAGTAAAAGTAACAAAAGACAGTCTGACTCCAGTGCCTCAAACACAGAGCTCTGCCTCAATTTCTGCACATGACAAGGAAATCAATGTAGTAAAACTTTCACACTTGTACAAAAACTACAGCCAATTTAATTGGAAGTAATACATAACGGGGATAATTTTAAGTTTAGTGTAAATCATTCATACAATATCAAATATCTGATTCTGATAGATAAACATCTGCCAAGTGAATAAATGTATAACAAACTTTATAAAAAAATATTTGAAAAGTAGTAAGGCAAGGTTAACAAGGTTTTAATGCAACCTTCATAAAACAAGTCCGTTTTTTATTAAATACAAACCCCTGGGATATAAAGTTCCCACAGCAGAAGAAACAACCTATTAAGTTTTTGGCAGAATAGGGAAAGGGTTAGGCTACAGGGTTCCAGACTGCAACCTTTTTTGAGAATGTGAGTTAAAATTTTATGTGGTCGCATTTGTGCAACAAAAACCGTGTTTTTGCCTTATCCTGAATAACTACGGTATGCCTATAATAAGAGTTTACATTCGGACTATTTTAGACCGGGCTCGGCTCTGCTCCGCTGCGGAGCATCACAGTACCTGCGTGACTCGTCATGGACAAACAGAGAGAAGTAGCTACAATGTTCTCCCACAAGACACATGTAGTTGTATTTATTAACCGCTAGAGAGCGAACGTACACGCACATTGCGCAATGATGATGAAACGTGCCAATTAGGGATTCAGGAAATTTAGGAATTAAGCCATATAAAAATTAAAAGGTTAATAGCTGAATAATAATAATAAAAAAAATTAATAAATAATTTGGAGTTCAAGGATGCAGGTGGAAAGGACAAGCCAGCATACAGACACAACTAATAATGAGCGCACAGGTAGAAAGTTACTTCAACAGCAATGGGTTAGACTAGGGCTCCTCAATAGGCCGCGAGAGAAAAATGTTTGGCCTGCGCTAATGTCAAACAGTGTTGTCAAGGTAATGTATAAAAGTACGTCTCTGTCGCGAAAATTCAAAAGCAGCATCATTGCTTACATTGCATAACCAGCAAATACACATCTATATCATTAAAACAAATCTCTGAATATCTAATTAACAGTTAATTTTACAGACCTTGCAGATTTATTCAAATACAAAAGTGAGATTATCTGAAGTGTTTGTAGCCCGCGTGAACGCATGTATTCTATGCGTAACAGTCGGTCCGTGTGAAATGAATTCGGACTTCAGTTCAGCTTCACTGGAAATGCGACCAAAATATATATGCTATACTGTGTAAATATTTCGATTAATTTTCATACTTCTCATATTTCTAATTTATTAAATATGAATTAAAATAAATATACATTATACATATATACCAGATTTATATCAGCCATCAGCCACTGTGATTTAATATATTTAAGATTAAGATGACTATTCATCAAGCATGCATTGATTAAAATTAATTGTAGCAAAAAAAAAAAAAGGTGTGACCAAATCATGTGCTGGTGCGACCAACTGAGAAAATTGGTAGCACCAGTGCAACCAGTGGAAAAGTTAGTCTGGAGCCCTGGGCTAACAAAGAGGTTCTTAAAACAACAAGTAGATTTCGGGATCTTACCGGTTGCGGGGGTAGCTGCGTGTAAGGCTGATTGGAGACGAGCCAGTTTTGTAGTTTCCTGCTGTGCCAAAGCCATTAACAAATGTGCTGTTGGGAAATGGAGCCTGCAAGATGAAACAACAGCTGAGATTAACCCACACATCTACAAACCGCCACAAATTAACATTTTTGTGACGCATGCCCAAACACCTCTTTACACTAATGTGATGCACTAAATGAACCAAACAACTGTTGGCATGGTAACGGATTAGAAAGCAGTCAACTGCCCTAACCGACTCTTCATACTGCACTTCACTTCAGTAACTCCCCTGCAGCTCAGCCTGCAATCACAACCCTGATTACAAACTCAGAGACCCACTGAGACTCCATCAGCTTATACCGTCAGCCTTCATGACTGCAATACAAATTTAACAATAGGAAAGGCTAACAAATAGGGTAGCTCATTGGACAAGTCACATTCAAATTAGTGCTAGGCGATATACCAGTACATATGGCGAACCTGTTTTAATTTCAAGACCGATATGTATTTTTCAAAAACCGCTAAACCGGTGTGTAGCCGCAACAGCTGCTGTATCTATTCAGTGGCCATGAAGCGCAATGTAGAGTTTATAAAGAGCAGACTTCTATCTACTGCATACCCTTCTTACACTAATGGAAACAACTTTATAAACGCAAAAAATAACTCACAAAACTCTTTTAATACTGCAAATACCATGTAGAGCCATATGATTTCCGTGATGTAGAAAACACAGATGAAATCACGGAATCCAGTCATGAGAACTTACTGTATAAAGCGGAACGTCACAGAATTTGCCAATTTTTGGATGAATAAATCAAAAGTAGAGCTGTACAATGAATCAGATGTCGATTACGGGCTTGTGTCTGAATATTAAAGCTAAAAAAGACTGCAATTAAAATCTAAAGTCTGAGTGAGATACTTATGAGTGAGTGCCACAGTTTCGTCTACTACTACACACACACACACTGAAGTTCACGATGATTTCAGTGTCTGCTGTCTCACTCACTACATATGAACTTCATCTGCAGAGCTGCTCTTAGAGTCACTTTATGAACATTTAATTTTTTTCGTATCATACACAGGAAGTCAGGTTCAGCATAACTTGAAATAACAGAAATATTACTTTGAGTTTGTTTTAATAAACGGTGTTATTCTTATCTCTATTAATCAAATGTCTTCATTGTAAGAAACACAGAACTTGCACAGTAAAAATAAAGCCCCAAAGCACTAGAGAGAGAGAGAGAAATATTTAAATATTTGAATGAGTAGTATTAGTCTTATTATATAGGGGATTCTCAAGTCACATGAATCTTTTAATTTATCTATAAAACGCAACAATATTTCAAGATAATACATTTCAAGCTCTCACCAGTGGCGTTTCAAAATAAGGGGTGGGTGAGGGGGTCCACGTCTGTGGCAGAAGGCTGTAGAGAGGGTACTGCTGTGGAGGCTGGTACACCTGCTGCAGGTAAACTGGAGACGAGTACTGTGATGGAGTGGAGTACACCCCAGAGTCAACAGCCCCATAACCGTTCTTAGCAAAGAACGTGTTAATGGCCTTAATACGAGCCTACCATGACACACACACAAAAAAAATTATATTATATATAACGTATAAATATATACACACACAGACCTGTATTGAAACCAGTGGTCAAGGTGACACTGAATGTATTTGAAGTGTCAGGCAGGCACGCACACATGCAGGTTGTTTACAACAAAGATGGCAACACAATGCACACTCACCATAATTGGTTTGCCCTGAAAGGTTTTGACTTCCTCACGCAAGTATCTGTAAGCCTGTGAAACAAAGTGCCCGATAAATATAGTTTGCATTTATTAAATCAGCAGACAAAATGCACAAAAGAGTTTTGAGTTTTAAGTAAGGGTGGGCGATATGGCAAAAATACATCACGATTGTTTTTCAGGAAAATCTTTATGCTTGCATGGCATAGGCAAGCTTTGTTTATAAATGCCCCAAGTAAAGACATGCTGTCAATTTTATAAACTTTTCTAAGTCCAGCCAGTATAAACACAATGAAAGTATTTAAACTGCAATATTTAACATATGTAACAACTGCAAGCGTCCAACGTATAAACGATATGACTTGCGCACTAAATCTGGCATAAACTCTGGCACAACCTGCATATTTTTCTTCCTTGTGTCAATCCCAAAAAGCATCACGCGTGCATGAAGCTCAACTTCCATAAAAATTAATTGAAAAACGCTCGCTCCGTGCTAGTGTCTCGAGTGAACTTAACAGTTGTGGAAAAAAACGGATACATGTTTGTATATGAGGTCTCATGCACTAATTAATATACAGACATGCACCCGATTTTATACCAAATGTTTACGCTCACTTCAGACATAACCGCCTGTTTTATGTAGAAACCCTGTGTGAATTTGACAGTTTAAATGCAATAAGATGTGAAAAATTACTTCGTTTAATACTCTCAGGCTGTTTGACAGGCTTTGAGTGTCCTTCCAGGTTCTACATCAGAACAGCAGCTCAATATTGGATGATGCTGTTCACATGAGCAGCACGACGCATGTTCTGAAGATGAACTAAGTTCTTACAACCCGTATGGACATGAGGGTGAGTAATTAATAACAATTTTCACTTTTGGGTGAACTAACCCTTTATAAAACGCATGCAAATAAGAAACTTATGCGATTGTAAATATCAGCAATGTCACATGAACGCAACACTAACTCTGTGTTAACGTGATGAAAATCTACGTCGAGTTGTACAGTACGTTGGGATGAAGGCACCAGAACTGCAACTGATAGAATGCACTGTCGTGCAAGACTACGATACTTCTTCAAAAGCAGATCATGGAGACATTTTAATCATTCACAGTCAAAATTTGTGATATTGCACACCCCTAGATTTAATCCTATCAAAAGAAGCAGCTAGTTAATCAGTGGCTGGCGTATAATTTACGTATATAAAAACTGATGCATCTAAGAGTTTAGACCAAGTCTTTTCTGCTTTTTAGATCTCATTGTGGCCATATTTCATGAATTACAATAACGAACAGAAAGTTACACAATACGGATTAAACAGTCAAGAACCATATCACAGAAAACCATTTCTGAAATTTTTTTACTTAACATATGATCAAATTAAAATGAATCAACAACTCAATATGGTGGTTGAATACAGGTCTTGAACTAACCCTCACATAAGTCATAATGATTTTACCAATTATCAACAGACATTTTTCTACGAGTAAGACCATTTGTAAATGTGTTTGTCAATAATACCTGTTGAGCATCAGTGTCAGACTGGAATGTGATGTACCAGTTGTTATTGTGCGCAAACTCCACGCTGATGACCTGCGGACACTTCTCACTTTTAAAAAGTGCCTCCACCTCCTGACAGAGACAAATGCATTACTCAGCAAATCAAAAGAATGAGTGAAAACTGAGAAACAGATTGCCAGATTTCCCTCAGATCTCATAATCTCACGGTCATTAGGGCAAAATCCACTGTACACTGAGAGAGAGAGGGAGAGAGAGAGAGAGAAGAGAGAGAGAGAGGGAGAGAGAGAAAAAGAGAGAGAGCAAGGAAAGATAAAAAGGAGTTCGAAAGAGTTAGATAATGAAATCTCAACAGCAGCAATGGTTCTGGATCCTTCCAAGCGCGATACTGATCATCATCGGGGTAACCAGTCATATCTAATCTTTATCATATACAGCCTCAAGAGATGAACAAAACATGGTCTCACCTCGACTGGAGTGGTCTCAGGGACTTCTCTTAGGATGATGATGCATCTCTTGTGGTTTGGTCGTACCTTCTCACCCTTCTCATCCACCTGCACCATGGGAGAGGCTGAGAAGGACAGAAAAGCAGTTAAACGCAAAGAATGAACAATAAACTCTGAAAATGTGGCCAGGGTTTTTTTTTATTTTTTTTATACCTCGTAGCACCTCAAGTATCAGGTCCATATCAGTAGTCAGCAGTTTGACCCCCTCCATGCTTGCAATGGTCCAAATAGGGACAAACTGATCACTGTCCATCTGAGATATCAGGTAAAGGTCCTTGGAGAGATTCTCCCTGTAGAAAAAAAAAAACAATAAGTAATGACCAGATGTTGAATACTTGAAGGGATATTAATAGCACTCAAAATGTAAGAGTTTCACTTGATAAAACCTTTGCATACAGATTAAGCGTATATAGTAGATAATTTAAATGTCTGCTTTGCTAACTACAAGCTTCCATTGCATGATTTGCATATTTCTTTGATTGAAACCCAACACTCTGAATAGTGCTGGGTAAATCACACCACTGGACTTGTTTGCTTAAGTTTACACAAGCAAATGAAAAAGACCAAATACCTTTTTTCCACAGCAGTGTAGAAGTATTTCTATATACTATGTTTCTTCAATACACCATGTGCAAATCTACATTTTCAAACTAGACTAGTCAGTAGTTTTCCTTAACAACTAGTCAACTAAACAGTAACAAAGCAGCCTTGTATAATTAAGCTAGTTTCAGTTCACCTGAAGGTTATTGGACACCCAAGTGAGGTGAGAAATGCATATTGAAACGCATTTTGAAAAGCTGGACGTTTCATTTTTAGGTCTTAAAAACGCAACACTTGAAGCAAAATGCTTAAAACCGTGCAAGTTATTATGCAACATCCAAAGACGCATGTCTAAATGCGCATGGATGTAACTGTGTTTAAAAGGGCAATATAAAAAAAAAGTTAAATTAAATTCTTACAATATTTAAAAGCACTGTTGTTAAAAATACCAAAACTATTGGTGGACCAATATACATAATTAGCCAGTGTGTGTCACCATCACCTAAGAGCGGACTCACAGAAGTCTACATGATAAATTAATAAGTTAATATGAAAATCTAGATAAACTAGTCAAACTCACTAATCGATTGTTGGACAAAGTGACGCATCCAATACACACTTTTATGCACTTCCCAATGAGTCATGTCACATGCAAAAACTAAATGACTCTTGGCATCCAATGGCTATTCTGCATTGGACTGCACCGTAATATCAGGGTGAACTATACTTTTCACAGATACTTAAATTATAAAAGATTGCTTCAGTCAGATCCACAAAATCACTTCCTAAATCATTGGTCCATTACGACATTGCATTTAATTAATGAATGAGAATTTTTTTCAAGCAGGCGTAGAATAAGCATTGCATTATTGTTCAGGTGATTATGAATTTCCATTCATCCCTGAAGGCATTACGTAAAAAAAATATAATAATAATTACGTAATATGTGGGAGCAGATTTGAGCATGCCTGGGCATACGGTACCTTGAGAAGCAAAATTCTAGCTGCTTCTTTAATGACTCCTTCAGACTCTCTTCGGACAGCGGAGGCTGCTCCTCCACGGTCTCGCCCTCCACTGAGGAACAAAACATACATGTTCCAATGACAATCTGCCATTAAGCATCACTGATGGAATTAAAGTGTGACAGTGGGTGTGCCAGACCTGGTTCATAGAGTGGGTAAGCCAGTTCTGCTGACTCCATGCCATTCAACATGCTGCTCTCCATGGGAGGGGCTGACTCAGAGTCACTGTAGCCAACAACATACTCCTTGAAACCTTCAGAAGAGGAACAACAGTAGTAGTTAATGAATTTGGAAGTTTAACGATCAGTTACCATAAAAGAACAGCAATAGGCCATGCAACCCTCAGATCTCATAATCTCACGGTCATTAGGGCAGACCCAATCCACTGCGAGAAAGGGCAAGAAATTTAGTTTGAGAATTAGAGAAAGAATGAAAAGAACAGAATGGAGGTAGTGAGAGGAGAAATGAGGATGAAAGATCTCTACAGTGAGAATGGTTCTGGGTCCTTCCAAGCGCGATACTGATCATCACTGGGTTTAGGAAACTTTAAATTCATGTCCGAAACGGTCTTAGTTGCTATTGCAAATAGATCCCCCGCAGAGTAATTTGCATTCATCCCAAAACACCTCCTGCCAAGAATCTAGCCACGTCCAACCAGACAAACTGCACCAACATACCCATAATGCAGTTTTCCAAAAACACCTGGGGGTTTGTGAGGGAACTTCAGGGTGTTGATGAGTGGATGAAAAGTCAATAATTATATCATAAAAATATTAAACAATTTTCTAAAAAAATAATAAAAATATACTAATGAAAGAAAATATATTATTAATTTACCAGCATGTCATTAACCAACATCCAAAAAAACAAACAAACATGTTAAATTCATAATGACTTAATGAGGTGTGCAGAAATAAAAACAAAAAACAGAATATGGCTTTTTATGAGAGTTCTTTCCAAGTGAACATTTCTGGAGAAGATAACCGTTTTACACATTACTTATAGCACTAAGCAAGTACCAAACAATATACGTACCCTCTGACTCCTCAGTAGAGACAGCTTCTGCTTGTGGCCAATGGCACGTCTCTGTGGCCGCCTCTGGAGCCTGAGTGGTTGGTGCAGACACTTCCTGCCACACTTTAGCATTGGGATTCAGACCGGCCCCCTTGGTAGTCACCTTGAAGACAAGGTTAAAAAAATGAGGTTCACAAACAACAATTTTTTACAGTCAGATTATCAGATCACAGTAGAATAAAACCAGGAGAAATCTGTCAACATTTTCCAACTGTAGCTTCAGTAAACTGAACTGAGACTTAACTATTACATTACTGGTCATTTTTTCAACCCATTATCACAGTCTAAAACTGACAGCCATCTATCATGGCTCAACCTTATCAAAGGTAATGTGGAGTAACTGTTGAAGGAAACGGCAACATGTAGTTAGACCACAAAAAAAGAAAAGGAAAAAATCCTAAAATAATAAATTTCAAAGCAATATTTAAGGCACCCAGAACTTCTGTAAAATTAGCATTAAAACTGGTAATTGTACACATATTGGACTGAATCTCAATTCCCTTCATGTTAGGTGAATAAAAAAATGACTACATAAAATATCAACTTGCATAAGAGAGACATTTAAGTATAAAAAGTGATCAATAAGTAGTATTAATTCCATAATGGCGCCTATTCAGTAATCTAAAGATACATTCTAAATGCTTTTTGGCAGCTTAATGAAACTTAAAAGTGCCAGAAAAACAATTTCCATCAATCTTGCTTACTGGATAGGCTTTAGTTCAAAGGTCAAAGCAACTTTAGTGCTCTAAATATGCATACACATGTACTTTACAGGTGGTCAGTAAGATGTAGAAACATCCCAGATCTTGGAACTTGAAACTTTTTAAACTTCTTTACCCAAGAAAGTATTTGATAACGTCATTGTAACAGGGGTGAACTTTTGCAGCCCTAGGCCACAGCAATTTTCTAAAGTTTTTCCAAGCCTTTCATATCACTTTCAATGGGGAGAAAAGAAAACATCAATGTCAGTGCTTGGGTCTTTTAAGGGTTAAGAGATACGACGCTATCAAAGTTTCACATGACACGCTGAGGAACAAATTACAACAGTGCAGTAAAATCTCAATTTGAATTATATCGAATATAACATCTCAAATTAAATTTGCGTAATAGCCACAACCTTGGTGAAGGACGTCTGAAGAGCAAGGTGAAAGAACACAAACACCACAGGCAAGTAATGACCCCAACACACGGGTTTGAAAACCAGAACTGTGCACAACTTCTCCAAACCTCACAACACTGGGCCCGACCATAAACCTCATTCACAAGATCTATTACTTGCCCGACGCGACACAGGCAGGAGTTTTAAATAGTCGGCCTTTCACCCATTTAATCAGATTAGCCACTCCGATAAACCAGAGCGAGAGTTGAGGGCAAAGAGCTACAAACCTGCATTTAAAACGCAGCCAGGTTAACCTGACTAGCGCTTTATTGGATTTGAACGGGCTAAAGTTATTTTTGAACGAAGGATCAAATTAAAAGCCGATGCAATTTGTTGGTACTGTCAGTGTTTGTTGTGGTTATTACTTTAATTGTGAAATTCACTAATAAAAGTTACGCATCTCACGCGAATAAAAGCGGCTGGCTAAACAGTTAGCATTTGTTGCACGCACGTGGATCTTTCGCAATCCACGGTCAGTCCGCGTCCACATAAACAAGGTATTTCTCAGCAGCTCGGCTAATCTTCCTCACCGCAAACTAATCATTTTTACACTAGAAGACATTTAATAACTGTGGCAGCACTACAAAACCACAACAAAATCTTCTTGTTGAACTCATGGCAGGCGCCATCGCGCTGAATGCACGCCGCAGCTGTGAGGAGAACCTTCGCGGTTGCCAAAATGACCTCATTAACTCACCTCCACAAACAACAGCATGGTCTTCTCCCCCGACAACCTTACCACTCGCTAGATACCTTGCAGGCGAATTAGTCTAGCTCACAATAACGCAGCAACGAATTCCGTTTATTTCCGTTTGAAGCAAAAGTGCAAGTTCACTGCCAAAGAGTTTCGCGGCCACTCATCATCTGCATCAATCCCTTTGCTCTGCGTAAGCGTCGACGCGGCGCTCGACGAGTCTGATTGGCCGCGCGCTCGTCTTTCCTTCGCCTCCTTTGTGATCACATGCAGAAGCACATTTTGTAAAGCTCCCGCCCACCGTTACCGGATTGGTGCGTTCTGAAATACGTCATCAGGAACCTCGCTATGATTGGAGTGGGCGTAAGTCTGTCGAATTTATGTTCAAGTTACCGGAACTGTAACCTCTGCCACCAAGATCACTGCTGAGCACGTGGCGACAGCTGAGACAAATGCTGTACAAGGCCTGACAAAAAGAATGAATGAATGAGTGTATTTAAAATATAAGCAATTTACTAATAACACTACATTTGGAAGCAGTAAAACGGCATTTAAGGACGAAATGTGTATATTGGGTGTTACTATATAACTCGGTGTCCAATATCGTAATGTCACGAGGCATCGAATGGTTCTAGGAACGCCCAATTCAGAGCATGGATCTCTCTGCATGTCTCTGAAGACACTAATGCAGAAAATCAGGGCTTGACAAAAGTTGAGATCCCCATAAAAAGTCTTCCAGAACTGTCTAATAAAAATGTGGTTTAATATTCTAGTATTCCATTTTGGTCAAAGCTATATTAAACATACAAGATTTAATGTTTATTAATTTATGATTTTGGAAATTCCATAATAAGTTCTATTAGTACTGCTGGAACTACAATTCTGCTCATCTTAATCTATACTTGTCAGAAACCAAAGTAAATTGAATTTTATCCTGTGTCCATATACAGAGAAAAAATTAAAGGGATAGTTCACCCAAAAAAATGTTGTCATGTTTTACTCGCACTCAAGTTGTTCCAAACCTGTATATATTTCTTTGTTCTGCTGTACACAAATTAAGATATTTGGAAGAAAGTTTGTAACTAAGCAATCTCGCTTGACTACCATAGTATTTTTTCCAACTAATTATTAAAATGATTTAAAATAAGACAAAACTAGCTATAAAATAAGCTAATACAACTAAAATATATATTTCTTATTTTAATTCACCCCCACAACAATTTTCTGTAAAAACCTAAATATCAACAAAATAGATTTTGCAAGTTATTGTAATTAATAAATAAATTCTTGAAACTCCATGAGCATGTTTTTCTAGTTTTGCCAAGTTGACATTTTATGAGGTAGAAATGTTGAGTACAAAATATATATGAAAAAAAACTTTTCCTTAATCATTTACCCATTCCCTCATGAACAACTGGAAATGTCACTGGCATTCATTATTTTGTTTAATTTATTGGGTTAAAAGATGAGGTTAACATGTTTTAATGTTCAAAAAACGAATTATTTTTCACAATGTACATTATTGCAGCTCCTCTATTCATAGTCTGTCTGAAACACATCGATTTCTGCAAATCCTCTCCTTTCGAAAAGCTCGGAGTGCTTTGATTAGCCAGCACACCCAGTGCATTGTGATTGGTGTGTGTCGGAAATGTAACGCCCCTTACCATAATTGTTGAAGAACAGCTGTATAAACAAATCTTAATTCCTTGCTGCATCCCAAATTGCCTACTTATATGATGACCTAAAAATATGTACCTTTTTCATACTTTTGAGTGTGTAGCAGAAGAGTAGACAACCTTTGGGACATAGTATACATCATAACTGCGTCTCTAATGGACAGTTCTGTCGCTCAGTTACGAGTAACCTGTCACCATTTAAACTGCCTTCAATCATCTTGTTACAGTTAAAATCCTCCACATTCAATTTAATTTAATTTCCCACAGCTTCGGAGAGAAATGTAGTGGCATGTTGATCTGCCAGTCGTGGGTCTTTCATGCTGAGACTTTCCTCATGTGTTTTCAATTTGCATAATGATGCATCTAAAAGTTAATGACCACACGTATCTTTACAAAAGTTCACAATGCTATTGCAGATGAAATATAATGTGGATAATGTTGAATAGATATCTTTTCGTCAAGTTAGATACTGACTATAAATCACTAAAACCCCTTTTTCGGTAACCTCTCTACTTAACCATCGCACAGGCGCCTTTTTTTTTTTGATTCTAACTGATAAAAGTAGGCCATCTGGGAATCTTTGGAATACTCATTTCAACATACTACGATTTGGGACACACTATTTCAAATTTCGAATACTGTTCAGGAAGGATAGTACTCGAATTAGATGCAGCACCCGATTCCTCTGTTTTCAAAGTGGTTTTTCTTTAGCATACAAACACACAGTGTCTACGCAACATAACGACAACACAACAATTCACTGAAGCCGCGTCTTCTCTCTTTGCGTATACCATTGGTGGGAATGATGCTAATTTTTCACAATGTGACGTACACATTTGAGGAAGTAAAAAGTCTAAATTTAATCAATGTGTTTTAGGCAGGTCTGGATTAGTGTTCTCTGTTAGACGGAATAAATCTCTGTGGGAGTTTTGTAACTTTGCAAATCTTATAATCGTACAAACAAATACATTTCACACTAAAGGGGAAAAAAAACATTAAAAAGCATCACATGACCCCTTTCAAGTTGACCTTCCTCACCAATTCAACTCAGTCAAAAAAAGCCACGAAACAAGAATCTTATGTGCCTAATATATGTATAACCATTTAATACTATAATTAAATTTTAATACAAATAAAATATTAGAATGAAATGTTTTGACAATGGCATTACAGCGAATTATTAGAAAAATCTCGAAAAGTACTTAATTGTAACCTAAACCAAGCTGTCAGGTGGTCGTGAGGTATTTTAATTTCCAAACGACCTTAACCCGCTTGTAATAGAAAACGTATGAACCTTAGCTTGTGTCACGCGTCCTCGAGTCATGAAAACATTGCTCAGTTACAGTAGCGCGCTCCGCTGACCGGGACATGAACACGTGCTATGCTATGTAATTTATGCGCAGACGAAGCCTTGGTGTCCATATATTTAGTTTATGTTGCCAAGTAGTGTCGTCTTACCGGTGTCCGACTTAAAGCCGACTAGCCCGACGTAGCTAATACTCAACTAAGCGGTTATTAAGCTCCACAATTTCAGAGGATCGATAAAAGGTAACGAACGGACAGTCTGCGCACAAACACACAGGTCAGCATATTGCAAGTAGAGACTGGTGCTTCACAGTCACTGTGTGGTCCAAACACGTTTATTCTAAACATGTGAGTGTTACATTCTAAACGAAAAGTTAACACACAGTAGCGTCGGGTGAAGTGCAGATTCAGCACCGCAGGCCTGAGCTCACCATGCCGCCTTGGTCCTCGCCGGTTTTCTGCTCTTGATATCGGACGACTGATCCCGACTCGACCTCCTCCTTCTGTTGCGCTTGGCTGCTACTCTCCGAAGTCATCGGCCGCCTTTGCCTCTGCACCGGCCGGCCACTCTCGACCCCGATCCGCGATCAAACGCCGTGCGCCTCTTCGCCCGTTCCGCCACTCCTCACCTCCTCTCACCGGCTGAATGCAACAAGCACTTGCTCTAGCTAGTTAGGGTCGGTTTGTCTTACCGTTTCAGAAACTAAACGAAAAAAGAAAAAGGAGCTGCGCTAACACTAACGCTTGCGAATGTATCTTCAGTAGGAGTGGATTTTAAACCCTAATAATAAGCCTTAATAGGGACCAGCGAGCGTTTCTGACAGACGGCAGAAATTCACACACCGCCACCGTCCCGACAGACAATGCGACCACCCCCTCCATCGCGCTCGCTCTTCCCTGGCAACAGAGCGCAACACGCGCTGCGCCGCATAGCAACCAGCAGGCGCTCTCGCCGCATAACGACAGACGCTCAGCGAAACTGCAGCCGGGCAACTGCGAACCATGACACAGCGAATAATACACATATAATTACCGCAGTCTTCGCACACAAACTAATGAATGTGTAATTTGATAGATAGATAGATAGATAGATAGATAGATAGATAGATAGATAGATAGATAGATAGATAGATAGATAGATAGATAGATTAGACAGACAGATACACAGACAGACATAATGTAGTGTCAGGTTTTAAATGTCAAATTTTATTATTTGTTTCAGCATGGTTGGAAAGTTGTACAGAAACATTTTACAGTAGTCATCAAGTTGCTGCTCTCTGTAACATGGACCAGTAACTCATCTGCCTGGGACAACAAATCAAGCCCTTGTTTTTGACATTGTTTTGCTTGTAAATTTCTGTAAATTCACTTTTAGCCAAGCAAGAACATTTTCTTTAGCCGATTTTAGAAGTAAATATTTGCTGTATTAAAAAATCCATGCCAAGTGTTTGCGACAAAGTAAATCTCCAAAGACATTAATCCCAGTCGTGGGAGACTGCGGATACAGCCACAGGCCGTGCCCTACGCTTCATTAGTTCACTACACATGACAATGAAAACAGAACAGAAATAATGAATAGTTGTTTAATGCAGGCAAAGTGCTGGACGTCCTTCTCCCCCGAGGAGATGAGCGACATGTTGACATCAGAGCAGTGGTTCTCTGTTTCTAGGGTACAGAATGGATCCATCGGACAGGATTTTCTGCCATGCTTCTTGTGACCGTTTTTAGGCTTTAGTGGTGCCAGACTGTGATGCCTGTTGGCTGTGCAGTTGCTGAAGCTTCATATTCATGACCTCCACCACAGCTGTTAGGAGGCAGATGAAACTTGTTTAATGCATTTATGATTTTGTGCATTATTGGAAAAATGAAAGAATGCAACAGGTTGATCAGGGGACTTGTATGATTCTGAAGGGGTTTCTTTTGTGGTAATGATAAAGTCTGCACACTATCCTGCTTTATACATGAATACTTCCCGAATAAATAGACTGATATGAGCAGAAAGTAACCAAAACTAATAATCCATTACCAGAAGTACAGAATAACAGTTACCAGTATTCTAGATAATCATGTGATTAGCATTAACTTGACTTGGAAATAGTACAAAAATAGACATATGAATAAAAAAAAATCACCTTGTTTCATAGCGTGCTTTTCTTGAAGTGCAGGCTGAATTTTCTCAATTTGTTTTGTAAGGAAGTCAATTTTGCGTTTAAAAAACTCTTTGCCATCTTCTACATTCTGAAAAGATAAAAAAAAAAGCTGTGAAATTTACATAAACAGATTGGCGACATTCTGACTCACTGTTGGGCTGAGCAAATATGGGTAGAACTCTTTACTGTCCTGGTACTTCAGAAATCCCTTTAAAAGGTAAACGTGGCGCAATGGCCTTCATCATCTCTGTATGCTAATGCCTATCTAGAGAAAGGGATTCATCAATATGCTGATTGAGGACTGTTGGGACACTCCAGGAACAGGATGGTTTCTGTCTGGGAGACGGAGTCGTTTACACCTCAATGACTCATCTGTACCATTTGCTTCGCATGACATATATGCTTTCAACTACATACTATTCATCAACTAGTGTTTTCTAACATGTAACTATGTCATGTTTGGTCTCATCTGACAGCTTATGAACTGAACTGATTGGAAGTGTACTTAATAGACATATTAAAGTATCCGAATGTATAATCTAGGCATTGCTTAAACATGCATTGAGGAGAATATGTTAATGTGATTCTCCCCCTCTTGATCACCGTCCATTTGCCATATCTTTTGGTTTCGGTGTTGGTAATCCACTCATGTATAACAATGCTGTGCTCAGGGTATAAAGAAAGGTAACTGTTGATCAAGGAGAACGACTTTAACGACTGTAACCTCTTACTACAAGAAAGGCTTTTACGGCCTCTACTCCACAGCAGTGCATTATTTGTTACAACTACGTTTTCTATACAGTATATTGTTCCATTCTACTTTCTGTATATTTAAACATGTAACTTAATAATTAACTTTGCCTGCTTTAAAGGTTTTGAGAATCTTCCCTTTTATCACAGATAATCTTGAAACCTAAAGTGATTGTATCTTTCGTTATCTAAACGTTCAGGTTAAATCCTATGTTTTCCAGTTCTAAGAAAGACTTTTAAATTTAAAGAATAAGAGGTTAAAGAATAAAAACTTTAATGGAGTCAGATTAATTATATTGGAGTCAGATAAATAACTGCTTTTTGTTTCCTATTATTGGTTCAAATTAGCAGCGTAAGCCATCAGCCTTACACTCACCTTCTCCACAAAATAACCTGTTCCGACATCCACTAAGACATGATCCACATCATGAAGCTTTCCAGGCACGTACATCTGCAATACAGTAGTTAAGGGAAGCAACTTTTCTGAGATGGATGCAAACCTATCAATAAACATCAAACTGCCCATGTAAAAAAAATAATAATAACAATAATCAGTCAGCACTCAGCTGTTGAAAGGATACAGAACTGGTGAGAGGGACAAGTAGTTCTTTTCCTAAAAATAAAAGCAAAAAGAAGCCAGTGAACGGAGTACCTATTTATATTAAAGAAGCATCATATAAAGTTTAGCAGTAAAACTCACCTTCATTGTTTTTGTTAAGGACATTCAAACTGTCTTTGGCCTCCACATATTTTGTTTGGACAACTTTTAACTGACCTATGGATGATGACAGGAACTCTGTTTCCTAAAAAAAACAAAATTTGTATAATTTCATTTGTTAACATCGCTAATAAAAATAAATAAATAAAAATGTCTCACTATCTTTATATACTAAAAATAGATGGTTTTAAAATAAAGTATAAATGCTCATTATACTCTTTAAAATAATTCTAAAACAAGAATAGTTCAGCCAAAATTTAAATGTTGTCAATTTATGTTTTGAGAGAACTGACTGACTCACCCTTCCCTTTCATTCTATTCATTGAAAGTGAATGGTGAGGCTGTCATTCTGCATCGATAGAAATAATAAAAAAAAATATTTTAAAGAACAAGAAGGTTGGTAAATAATTACAAAATATTAAATTGCGGCTTAAGTATACTTTAAATGTTGAATTAAAGATAGCTACTCTCAGCACTACCAGCAACACGCGCACAGACATGACAACCGCTGCGTGCATGTCCACTAACCACTAACAGAAAAATAAAAGCGTATTTTGCAATTTAGGGATCTGAAATCAATGTATTGTTATATTTATAACACAAATTACCTGATCAAGCTGGGTTTTCAAGCCTTCTAATTGTGGAAGAGACAATTCAGTAAGATTCACCGCCATGTTGACGATTGAATAGGGTGACGAAAGCTTCCGGGTCAACCGGACTCAACTGGAAGGGCTTTTAGCAATGTTTTTGTATTTCGATAAACATTAACTATAGATTCAAACGAATAGAGAAGCATAATACAAAAATAGTACACAATTTAAATACTTTGTAAGGCTCAAAAAATTTTCCTTGAAGGCTTTAATAATGTCAATTAAGTTAGATTCAATCTGTTACACCATTCAATGCAACAAGTATTTTACTTTAATGCGTATAGTAAAATTCTAAGTCTTTCATTTTCCAACACAAGTGTGTCTCAAGCATTTTATTATAAAAGCCCAAAATGTTATGAGTGATAAATCAAAGAAACCAAAATCTATCATGTAAAGGACCAGTTTAAAAAAACAACAACACACACACACCCATTGATGGATTTAATTTTAATAATTTCAGTTTTGTCAGGTCCGTCATTGAGCTTGCCCTTGCACACATATCAGATACACATCTGAGGAACATATCAGAAATGAAATCCCCCATGTCTTCCACCGCTGCCCTTGACATTCTGAAGACTAATGGGGACACAGTCTTCTGTGTTTATAGTCCTTGGCGCTAGAACAGCTGGTGAGTTTATCCATCAGTTTGACATTTGATTATTCATGTTTTTCCAGCATTTGTACTCTTTAATTCCTATATACATTTCCCTCATTCTGCAACTGTATGAAGTTGAAATAACCACCATTTGTCAAGGAATACACTATAAAATCATTTTATTTTAAAGCTGTTTGATAACTTAAACAGGAAATAAAAATGTTTTAAAAAAATGTACAAGAACGAACTTATACATCAAAATTGAATTAAAGACTTTAGTAAAACATCTTGGAGGTATGAGCAAACTAAATCAGCAATTGCAACCACAAAACAACACAGCAAAAATCATATGGGAGGACTTTAAAATGGCAAAACATTTCAAGCTCCTAGGCACACATTAGATTTAGTCCTAGATTCATTTTCATAAAGGTAATCGTATTCTTTGCTTTGTAAACAAGCCCTGAGGTTATATTTGAGCTTTGAGATAGCTCCATTTATACATAAAAAAAAAAATCACTATATTGGCTGTGAATAATAAAAGTAAAAAATTCTGGGCTAGTGAATATGCACAGGTAAACCATATGCAATGGGCGCAGCACCAATTATATGTTTTAAATGCGTGGCATTACGTGATTGGGCTAAATGCTGAAGAAGGGAGGAGCCAGACCCAGAAGAGAGCCAGGACTGGAGCAGAGCCGACGTGAAACGATCTAAATCACGATCTGTCACATCCCACAGGTTACCGAGCACTAACGGGCTGGTGAAGAGATAAAGAAACATTTAATAAAATCAATTCATAAGTCTCTATACAGAATATTTTTGTACGTGGAT
This sequence comes from Zacco platypus, assembly GCA_038088235.1. Classification (NCBI taxonomy): domain Eukaryota; kingdom Metazoa; phylum Chordata; class Actinopteri; order Cypriniformes; family Xenocyprididae; genus Zacco; species Zacco platypus. Next base: position 24,108,663 of record CM076074.1, read on the forward strand.
TGTGTACATTACCATCCTGCGGTCAGATAGCTGAGGATGATCCCTGTTCCCTCCTGATGGCCAAGTACACTGAGAGCAGCACTACTGCAGCCAAAAAGAAGAGCTGCAGCCCGCACAGGCCCTTTCAAAACCCTCTGAGCATCCAGAAAACGGGCACCTGCACCATGTCCTATGTAGCTACAGAGGTACACATACATACTGTCAAGCACATGTTGCCTCTTCTTTATATTTCATCCATTCTTTACTATACAGCAGTTTAACTCACATGTAGAGGTCTCTGGCGGTCACAGCCTCATGTAGTTTATCTGGATCAGGAGCAGTTCCACAAACCCCCTGCCATGACCGTTCACTGGCCAATTACAGACAGACATGCGAGATTGGAAACCTGATCAGTTACACAACTGGTTGCCAGTAGATTTATGCAGATTTTGTGAACTTACCCAGTAAACCATTCTTTAAAGCGATTCTCAGTGTCAGGTAGGTTTCCATCTGGGTTTAGCACATAGTAAACTTTCTTAGGGTTCACACCACACGACAGAACACAACTTGAATCAATCTGAGGATAATATAAAAAAAAATTCTCAGAGAAAACAGTTCACCCTAAAATGATAAAAGTCATAAAGCTTCGGAATGACATGAGTCAATAAATTATGACCAAATACATTTCAGTTCCATTGAAAGGAAAATGAATGGAGACATGCTGTTGAGCTTAAAAAATAATCCAGTGCTTTCTTTCATAGCCATAAGCAAGGATGACATAAATAGGCCAATCAGGAAGTTAACATCACTCTGGATCCCCCAATAAAAAGTCAACAGGGTTTTTTTTCCATTGCTGCCGCGACCAAAAGTTTATGATTCTTAAACATTTTGTTCACCAAGACAATTTACACAAGTGAACAACTATTATGAATTTAGAAGATTTATTTTATGTTGTAGAATAAAACGTGAAAATACCTTAAACCTGTATTTGTGTGCTGACCTTATTTCAGGCATTTAACCAAAAACCCATGCAAAAGAAACATTTGTTTCAGGAAACAAACATGCCAACTCATTTTCAGATTTTAGCACTCATTCCTGAGCACTATATAAAAATAGACCAAAATTTGAATAGTAATTTCAATTAAATATTGACTTCTGCCATGGCTCTGCTCTCAAATTTTAATTGTCCAGCCATGTTTTCGACATGGAAATTGGAAAAAACAGCAAGGGCATTCTGCCAAATAACTCCTTTGTGTTCCATGCAAGTTACACAGAGTAAAGCACTTGCTTGAAGTTAGTTCATCCATCATTCACATTTTTAAATCTATATTAAGATTTAAAAATGTGAATGATGGATGAACTAACTTCAAGCAAGAGCTTTACTGTGTGTAGTACATCCAGCACATGTTTTGCTTGCAGTGGGAAGCATATACCTCCTTCAGATGACTGTGTCCAAGTACTGCATGTAATGAGGGCATACGAGTGACGGAACGGGTCTTCAGACAAGCAATGTTCTCCCATGGCAACCTTTGCAAGTACTGTAGAAAGTAAGGTCAAAACATGTATATGGAATCATCTCAAAACACATTCAAATTGTCTAGAAACTCAAATTGTCTAGACTCATGTCTGTATTTCACACCAGTGGATATTATGAGTGTACCTTGTCTAAGATCAGAACTGTGTGTCCCTGTGGCTCCTCCCTTCCTCTCAGTTTACTCGCACTGCACTGCAGAAGCCTCAGAAAGTCTTTGTCCTGCTGACCCATCCCCTCCACAAGACACTGCAGGTCTGGCAGGGATAGGAGTGGAGATGCTGAAAGAACCACCTTCAGGGAGAAAGAAGAATAGAGAAAGGGCTGCAAGTGGGAACACGTGATGATCAAACTAATGCAGGTGCAAATAGATGCCACATACCCTGAGAATGTCCTGTGTGATCTTTGTTCCCTTCAGTGCCTTTTGGAAGCACTGCACTTGAACTTCAAGCTCAGGGTCAGAGGACAAAGGCAAGAGTATAGCTCGCCACACTCCTAAAGCCTCTTCCATCTCCTCAAGCATTTTCTGATGGAAAGAGAAAGAACTCACATACACTATATCAAACATCCTCCCTTTCATATTAATTTTCTAACCGTAAAAGATCTTGTGTCTCACCTCCACACGGACGTCCAACGCCTTCCGTCCTTCCCACCATTGCGATTTCTCAGCCACCATACTCACTTCTTTTTGTCCCTTCAAGACTCCATCCATTTCCTCCAGCAGCATGGCAAGAGAACGCTAAATAAAGGCCAAATAAAAACCAGATGTGTGTAAACATCTACCCATTTCCTTCTCATTGTGAAAAGATTATTTTAAAGTTTTAAACTCTTAGCTGTACTGCATTAGGTAATATACAGATGTACTAAGAACATCAGCACACAATCTGTACCTCTTTGTTTGCAGTAGGGATTCGAACAGTGATTGGGGTAGAGCCGTGCTCCAGTCGAGTCAGAAGAATAGTGCTGCCAATTTCATCAGGATACACCCCCACAAGTGACAGCATGCACACTGTTATTCCTAGAGCAAATATACATCACAGTTAAATAATTCTGTATCACTCTCATTATTAATACCAACAGGGCCCAAAATTATGTTACATTACGGTGGTAAGAAATTACCACCAAGAAACTATAGTTCATATTTAATTAAAATGTTTTATGTCTCTATGACAAAGACATTACCCTTGCCTACATTCAGCAAACAGTGCCAGTGATTAGGTCACTTTCAGCACCATAGACAATGCACTATTCTAATGATATGGGTTAGGGAATTACATCTTACTTAAAAGGACAGTACAACCAAAAATGAAAATTGTCATTTACTCCCCTACATGTCATTCCAACCCTGCATGACAGTGCTTTTGCAGAACACAAAAGATGATATTTTGAAGAATGTTGAAAACAAACAGATTCAGTTCCCACTGATTTCCATTGTATTGATATAAGACTACAACAGAAGTCAATGGGAACTGAAACCATTTTTGGTTATCAACATTCTTCAAAATATCTTCCTTTGTGTTCTTTTGGGAGGACTGTCTCTTTATTTCAGATGAAATTATTACCTGCTGGCAGATCTTTCATCTGCTGTGTGAACTGCTGACAGTGTGTCTGTGGGAACTGTGTTGGGTGTGATGAGGCGAAGGAAAAGATCTGCTCCAACGCAGAGAGTTTCTGAGACTGCGTTGCCCCAGAAGTTTCCTCCAGACTCAGAGCCCCAAGACCTTCTGCTACATCATTACAAGATTTCTTCAGCTTCCTACAGAGAGAGACAGGAAGAGGTTCAAATATTTTAGAAAATAGGCTATTACTTCTTAACTTTTTTGCCAAAATGTTGACATACCTGAACTGACTAACCACGTGACGGGTCATATGGTGGCGGGTGGACACACCCAGCGACTGCGCATGCAGCATTGCTGTGGTGATGGGATCGGTCTGCCCAAGTGACTGAGCGAGAAGTGAACAGATGTGGGGATAAAGAAAGGGAGGCGGGAAGTGGTGGAGAAGAAGCCAAGAGGAACGCAGGTACGACTGGACCGCCTCTACGGACAGGTCAGCTAAATGACAAATGCACGGATTGTTGTCATTGACAATTGTTGAATATCTTGAATAACAATTAAAATTACAATACAAAACAAAAAACTAGCAACTGTAAGATTTTTTTTTTTGAAGTCTCATATATTTACCAAAGGCTGCATTATCATTAAAAATTCAAAAACCAAAATACTGTTTTGATTACAAAAAAATTGATAATTTTAAAATTGACAATTTAAAATGATGCTTCCACTTTCATATCTATTAAAATGTAATTTATTCCTGTGATGGTAAAGCAGAATTTTCAGCAGCCATTACTCCAATCTTCAGTGTCACATGCTGACAGTAGTGACATGCTGACACTAGAATGATTTCTTCAAGAAATCATTCTAGAATGCAATTTGGTGCGTAAGAAACATTTCTTATTAATATTAAATGTTAAAAACAGCTGTACTAAATATTTTTGTGAAAATCAAGACACATTTTTCAACAGGAAGTTCAAAAGGAGAGCATTTAATTTCAATAGAAATCTTTTGTAACTTTATAAATGTCTTCACTGTCGCCTTACTGAATAAAAGTGAATGAATGGTAGTGTTCATGCCACACAGAATTACCTAGAGGTGTAGATCCATGTTGTAGGGTTGTGTGAGATCCAGAGCCATTTTGTCCAGTTCTTCTGAGCTCACTGAAACACTCTTGCCCAACATCTGCAGCCAGATCTCTCCTCAAGACCTCACAATAAGCATCTGGGCTGCCTAGAACCACACACAAAAAGTGATTTTAGACCAACAAGAATTACTCAAATAAGCAATAAAATTACAAGTTTTGTTCTACACACACACACACACATACATACATTTATCTCTGTCATTTATCTCTGTGTCAGACCCTCTGAGCTCCTCCAGGCTGACATCCAAAAGAACCTCATCTTCATCCTCTTTAATCATCCTCATCCTCTCTGGCTCCTCCGTGAACTCTGAACTTTGACTCTTTTTTGATCGCCCTCTGCGTGTGCGCGTCTGGGAAGCTTCTTCCTCAGAAGAAAGGCAGGTGGCAGAGGGGAGGGCTGTGCTTTTTTTAGTGGTCCGTGACCGTCTGGAAGGTTCTGGTTCTACAGTGGGGTTTTCATCTTTGGCATCAGTAGGGATGGTGTTCAGGGCTGGTTTCAGGGTGCGTGATGTTTTAGCGTTGCAGGCGTTTCGCTTTTTCACAGACTTTTCCACTACTGGAGGAGGTGCGGCTTCAGTGTCACTTTCATCACTGAACACAACCTGAGACAGAACAGATGCATTTAATTAACTGGCAATTTACAATATGAAAATCCCTTACCATCATCTCAAGAAATCTCAAACCAATCAATGGACCAAACCTTAAACCGAGAACGCATGGCTCGTTTAGGCGCAGCTGGCACAACCACATGTTTCTCTTCTGCAGGAGAAGAATCTTTGTAAACCTCAAACGATCCCTTTGGAGCAACTTTTGACTTTGTAATCCCACGATGGCTGGCAGATGCGTGTTGTGAGGGGGTGAAGTTGACCGAAATTTCAGGCACCTCATTAGTGAAGTCAAACGCTCTTAAGTCACTAACACCAGTGCTTGTGGAGACAGATTTGGACCGGGATGTTCTTGTTGCTTTGGGTGTTTTGAAAACCATGGAGGATTTTGTGATGGTAATTTTGGGTACCAAGTCTTTAGCTTTCTTTGAAACTACAGAGTACTCTTTGGTTTTCCTGCTTTCATGGTCTGCAGATCCACTCTTAATGTCAGGTTGGCGTTTAACACCTGCCTCTGGAAGAGTTATTTCAGAAACAGGACTCTTGGATTGATGCTTTGATTCAGTTTTGAGTTTTAATTGTGGTTTACTTTTCGGTGGATTCCACCCCCATACAAAAGAAAAGAGTTCTTCAAGCGTACACTGTCTCTTCATGGCCAATGCCAAGCAGCAGGCCACCGCTTTGGCCCCCAGTAGAGCAGCTTTGATGGGCCCAAGCTCTGGTTTCAGTGCCCCTTTGTTCGTCACTGCCTCCAATCCTGCCTCTATTTCCTCCCAGAGGACTGTATCTTTCCCTTTGTCTCCTGTTCTGAGGAGCTGAAGCACAGCACCCAAATGCACTTTGCCCCGTTCTGCCTGGAGCAGTGACACACATAGTCCAGCTGACTTTTTAGAGCACACAAGAGCTGCCAAACTGCTTTGGAGCTTAGCTGTGACACTGCGGCAGCGTTTACTGGCAGATTGGCGTAGTCGGCGGGAGTGCTCGGGGTCTGTCTGGAGCTCTGCCTGTAATAGTGCCCAGTGGATGCTGACTCGAGCCACACTAAGCTCACTGCAGCAGGGACAGGAGCAGGTCTCTGCATGGGTCAGGCAGGAAAGCCCACGCTGGCGTTTGGGCTTCAGAGGGGGAGATGCTCCTTGGCTTCCTAATCTAGACATGGCTTCCACGGGCTCCTTGAGAAGGGCACGAGAGCTCAGGATTCCACTCAGATCATCATCTTCCTCAAGGGTGTGACCAGAGGAAGCAGGGGCAGCTGGCCGACCTTTACGTGGTTTTATTTTCACCTCAGACTTCTGCTGTTGCCCCTGGCCAAAATCTACATGCAAGTGAGAAAACCAAAATATATACTTTGTTTTTAAAAAATGAATAAATACTTTGTAAAAGTCTTCTGTTTAGCAGCAGTGAAATAATAATAAAAAAAGAGGAAAATGAATAAATAGGAAAAAAAATTGCTCCTATACATCTTTAGGGCACCCATACATATAAATCACAAATAATGGATGAAGAGGGTTCAAGTTGTCTTGACTTGGTAATTGTGGGAGAACCAGAGTGATTGCATCTTTACCTGTACAGAGATCAAGCAAGTTTCTAACTTGCTCCAGGTCCAAACTACTAGCTTCAGTTGCGCCCTTCATCAACTCCAGTTCTGCTTTCAACACCAACAGCTCAGCACAGCTGCAAAACAAAACATACAATTACGAAATACACAAGAAATTTGTCTGGTATCCCAGAAGCATATTTAAGCCTACTTGTGACTTGAGAGAAAAAGCATTAGTTTGACATGTCACCCCCTTTAATGTCAGAAGCACACGTTTGGACTTGAACTGTCACACACATTCTGAACTCTCACACTCAAAGATATGGAGCATCGACTCACTGGCTGAGTGTCTGCAGTTTGGTGGCCAGTTTGAGAGCCTCTAGACATTGAGCTTTAGCTTCATGAACGGCTCCACTGCTGCTCCTCACGATCACCATTCTCTCAGAGCACACCAGCACCTCACTCAGCAACAGCCATTTAAAAACAACACCGTCTCCTACAGTGAGAAAAGCACACCAAGTTTAAAATAACAAATAAAGAAGATTCCTTTAAGTAGCTAAGACTGTTCAGAAATGGTAATAGCTAGTTGTACCTTGGTCTACAAAGCGAGTGTCTGTGTTTTGTCCAGGGGCTCCGTAAAACCCATTGCCCAGCAACATCATCACCAGGCTGCACAACAGCTTCAACCCTTCATATTGAGCCGTGTCTGGAGTCCTCAGACCTGCAACACACACAATTCACAAATTAAATCACACATAGTATGTGGGTAAGTAATGTCACTAATTTTCAGTTTAAATACATTTACTACCATTTAAAAGTTTGGGGTCATAACACTTTTATTCAGTATAATAAAAGATTCCCATTTCAAATAAATGCAGTTCTTTTCAAACTTTTTTTTTTTATTCAAAGAATCCTGAAAAAATGCATGTGTTCCACAAAAATATTAACCAGCACAACTATTTTTAACAGTGATAAGAAGTGTCACCTGAGCACTAAATTAGCATATTAGGATGATTTTTGAAGGATCATGTGACCCTAAAGCCTGGAATAATGAATACTGAAAATGCAGCTTTGCAATCACAGCAATAAATAACATTTTAATCCATGAAAATAGAAAACAGTTATTTGAAATTGTAATAGTATAATATTACTATTTTTACTATATTTTTGATCAAATAAATAAATAAAAAATTGTCAGCAAACAAATAGTACACCATATTTTTAACTTCTGATTTGTAATTAATTCTAGAACAATTTAAGGCTTTACATCATAAGGCTGAAAATTCTATATTATCAAAGAATTTTTTTCCCTAGCTCTAATGAAAATTCACGCAAGACGAATGCCTTCAACTGTACATTTATGTGATCTTATACATGGGGAAATAACTGTTCAGTTTGTGGTACCAAATGTGTAATGAGTATATTGGATGAGAGCGGACCATGCTGAGTGATACTCTGACGTAGCTGTGAGTTCAAAGCCTCTGTGTCCAGACTCAAATATTCACTGGCTGTCTGCAGTGCTCGTGCCCTGAGCAGGTACCAGCTCTTAGAATGATGCTGAGCAGACTCCTTTAGCACCTCCATCAGGCAGCACACACCACACTCCACCTAAGGAAGTGAGCAGGGACAGATCAGTGGTTTTGTCAGCAGGTATACATACATTTACAAGGCAAATGGACAGTTCTCAGATGTCTTATACTGGATAAACTTGACTCACTGGTCCACAAACAGTTATATGAATGAATATTACCTGTTCTAAAGCATAGTGTATCTGTGCTTTTTGCAGCATAGCCAGCATGGATATAACAGATGTGCCCTCAGAGCTCGGGACAGAAGTCAAACTCTGTTCTGCTTTTTCTAATTCCACCTGAAACATGCAATGTTATGTTGTAAACAACTTTCTAGAGTTAAATATAATGTACAGTATAATGAAAGGCTATTAATTCTGTTAAATGGAAGTCCTGGTTAAAATGAATTCACCTGTGCAAGCTGAGGGGAGCCCAGATACAGCAGGGTCCTGGTAGAGTGGCAAAAGGCATTCGCACTATTCTGGGCATCGCCGAGGCTATGGAAAAGGGCAGCAGCAAGCTGATATGCCTCCAGAGCTTGCAGGTGCTAACAGAGATATATTTATTATTCAACATAAGTACAAATCTCAAATGGTAATGAGTTTGAGGAGACTTGTGTTACATAGAACACAGTAAGTGATGTGGGTGTGTGGTCTTACTTTGCCCATAAGTGTGTAGAGGGCTGCCATCAGTGTCATGGAATACGCAGTGTGTTTAGGGTCTCTAACTGCAGGCACAGACCCCCTGAGCAGATTCCGCCATAGAGACAAACATCTATCCAAAGGCTCACTTAACTCTGACACACAGGAATTAACAGTATTAGTAGATTATCCTAAAAACCAGCGCTTCTCAAACCTGTTCTGGAGCTCTACCGCAGCACATTTTGCATGCAATACATCAGGGGTGGCCAACGTCGGTCCTGGAGAGCCACAATCCTGCAAATTTTTGCTCCAACCCTAATCAAACACACCTGAACAAGCTAATCAAGGTCTTAAGGGTTACTAGAAAGCTACAGGAAGGTGAGTTTTTATCAGGGTTGGAGCTAAACTCTGCAGGATTGTGGCTCTCCAGGACCGACGTTGGCCACCCCTGCAATACATTGTAATGCAATGTAAGAGTATGTATTCTGTGTTTGAGTGTGTGGCTTACTGCTGTGAGCAAGTAGATTGAAGCGTAGTCCATCATAGACCAACTGGCTCTCTTGTGATTTCTGTTTGTCCTCATACTCGAGATCATTAGTGGGGACAGGGTCCATATTCAGCTCGGTTTTATTCTCCTCCTGCACTGCACGTAATCGCTTCTCTGTGTCCACAGCCTGTTACTCACAAAAAAGAAAATAAAGTGAAGTACAGGTGTATAATAATTTTTGGGAATGTTCATTGCTGATCAAAAGTTTGGGGTTTGTAAGATTTTATGTTTGTATGTAAAGTAAAGTATCTTATGATCACCAAAGCTGCATTTATTTGACCAAAAATACAATAAAAACATCAATTTTGTGAAAAAGAAAAGTATTAATTTCTTTCAAACAAAAAAAAAAATCTTAACGACCCAAAACTTTTGAACAGCAGTGTATATTAGGAAACAAAAGCTTGGAACACCTAGTCATTTTTATTAGTATTATTTTCAAAATTTATAACAAAAGTTAAGCATCTTGGACACCAGTGGGTAACTTTTCCTTCACTATCTGATAACTCGTCCATTAAAATATAATAAACAAACTAAATAAACAGATGATAGTTTTACATTTTATTATATTTGTCTACCAGAATAATATCTGGCAGATCACAATGTTAAGATGGTGAGAAATACAGTTAAACGTCAACATTTGTCTGGTAGTGTACAAGGCACGGACCTCCTGCAGGTTGGACTCAAGAGTGCAGATGTAAAGCCACAAGCAGGCATGTGCCTTCTCATCCTTCAACCTATCAGCATTCTCTGCTGTCTCTGGCTCCTCCTCCAGCAACCGCAAAGCCTCATGGGTAAAGTCCACTGCTGAGCTGATTACAAAAGAACAAAATTTTAAGTCCTGCATATTTTCAATCTTATATCTCTGATTCAAATGAGACAAAAGCTGAAAAAGTACATAAAATTAATATGGTTCATGTTCACCCACCAGTCAGTCTGTTGGCTGAAGTCCTGGTAGCACACAACCTGTGCCATCTCACAAAGATAAGTAGCTCGTCTCAGTGTGTGTGGTGTTTCTTCATGGCAGATATCTAAGAGGTCACAGAGTGTGTTGTATCGCTCCTGCGCTGTGTCTCCAGTCTGCTCCTTATACACACGCAACTCCTCCTCTAACAAACACATCAGCACCTCCTCATCCATAAATGCTTCTCCCAACCCATCCCTAAGAGTCCTGACAAAAAAAGAAAAAAAATTCAGCACCTTCACTCTCGTAAGTGGCAAAAAGCAGAACCCTTTTAGATTGGCTAGGTGCAGGTTACCTCAGCCGTGTGTCGTCCTCTCCTGCTCGGGCAGCATCACACTTGGTTTTGACCCACAGCGACACAGGTTCTGCGAGATGATCAAAAATCTGCGTGCCCAAAACCCGAATCCAACTCACTATCCAGTCTAAAGCTCGCTCCAGCTGACCTCCACGCCGGCTACACTGCACTGTTAGCATGAAACAGCGATTTACCTGAAACATCCACGCAACAATAAATTTACAATCAAGAAATTACATTACCATTTATACATTTGTATGCTTTTAAACTGAATGTACAGCTTGAAAGAGCAGTATTATTCAAAACAAATGGAGCAGACAATACAAAAACAAGGTGCTGACTTCAAGTGCCACATTATCCATTTTATTATCTGTTAATGTCAATAAAAAATAAAAAATGACCAGAAGAAGCTGCAGTTCTTACTCTATCCAGAGGAAGAGCTGGTGGGCAGTCCTTACACAGCTCCTGACACACAATCACAGCCAAACCAAAGGCTCCCTCATACAGCTTCCTGTTAAACAGCTCATACACCACATTATTCACCGCACACACTAGAAGGAAAAACAAAGATAAATTAATAAAATTCAATTTAAGGGCACTCACTGGTACACTTACACTACTTCAAAATTTTGAAAAATATATTAAAATAGAAAAAACAGTTACTTTAAATGGTAATATTTCACAATATTACCAATTTTACTTTCTGGTAATTTAGCCTAAGTGAGTATGATATCTTTCAAAAACATTAAACTTTTGACTGGTAATGTATATTCTACGACGGAGTCAAAATTCCAGTCAAATTTCAGCATGCAGACTTGAGGAAGATGTACCAGCTTTAAGTAAGAAGTTGTCATTGTTGAGTCCCCGCAGTTCAGCAAGCATGCGTCCTGCTGTCGCCTGGCAGTACAACAGCACCCTGTCCAGAGAATTGCCCTCTGACACCTTTGGACATAAATGTTAAATGAAGGATATAAATGTGAAACATCTAGCCAATCACTTTATCGTGGTCTAAAGACGGTTTAGTATGTTACCTGAGATGTGTGAAGACTATCATATGTGCTGATAAAGCCCTGGTAAAAGCTGAAACAAAGGGAGTACTGCACCTGCTGTGAAAACGAGTCCTGGAACAAACAAAAGCTTGTAAAAATTCACATTCCAAATATGTATCAATGAGAACCAGTAAATTATTATACAATCTTACCTTTTGCTGTGCAAGCAGAAGTTCCTGATATTCTTCTAAAAAGGAAAAGCAAGCCAGCAATGTGGTTATATCCATCCCTTTACACTGACCAGCTTCCAACGCCCAAACCACTAGCTGACAAGCCTCTAATAGAGCATGAGACTCTGGGGCCGACATGGCACGGGGTAGGTCCCGGAGTGTTCGTGCACATTTGGTGAAAACCTTACAACATTCACCTCCCGAGCTTAACGCACACTGCAGCTGCACTGCACAATCTGCAAGACTCCGAGCCGAACGCAAACCTACATGACCATCAACCCCTTCCAGGGTGCCGTGTAACAGTCCAACAGCCTCGGCTGAAAACTGACTCTTGCAGAGCAGTTTACACACTTTAAACACCACCTCACACCGCACAGCCAGCGAGGGACAGGTCAGTGCAGAGTCTTGTGGATTGATCAAAGGGCCGAAGAATAGTTCTCGTAATTCAGAGGTCAGAAAACTCACATCGTCGTGAGTAAAACACCCACGCGATCGTTCAAACTCCACTACTACTTCCTCTACAAACAGAGGAACTTTGGATAGGAAACAGGTAGAGCTGGACCCCTGTTCTAGGAGTTTGAAGGTTAAAGCTTGCAGCTGACAGTGAAGTCTGTCACGCGGAGGGAGAGTGGAACCACTCACTCTGTTAGACAGGAGACTGTTCCACAGCACAGCAAAGCAATTCCGCACCAGAACATGGAAGTCATCCGTCTGTTGGCAAAAAAACAAAAATATGAGGTCTACATTGAAATATGAATACTCATTTTATTGAGATAGCTATTTCTATGATTTTTTTCAAGGCTCAAGCATACTGTACCTCTACAGACAAACACTTCAGTCTTCTATGTATGATTTGGCCCAATCGACAAGCAGGGCCGTGAGCTCCAAGGCTAGAGACTTTCTGTAGGATGTGGAAGACTATTTTCTCTAGATAAAATGGGTTACTCTGCATTCCAGACTCTTCGAGCAATTCAAACCCTTGGATGGCCAGCTCTACTAGCTCTATTATCCGCTCTTGATGGGGAGGGTCCAGATTACCACTGGCCAGGCGTTGGTTGCATGCCCGGATGATACGATCGCACATTGTGCGACCATTAGGACCAAGCCCATCATCCACTTGTTTCTACAGCAAAAGAAAAATGAGAAAAAACTCCAGCAGTGTCATAAATGAAATAAACTCAGGTTCTAACTCACTGGAAAGCTGTTCTCACTCACACATGTACATACAAAACAATCTTTTTTTTTATTTTTACCTTAAGCTCGTTGTGAAGAACTATAGTGTCTTTCACACAAGATAAGTGTTGGACATACTCCTCTGTTCTCAGGCACTTCATTGTTATCATTCTGTCTGAAATGCAAAACAAACTGCTTTTTTAAGGACAAGTATTTCAGATACTGAGATGATTTACCCATATGCTAAACTAAATTGATTTTGTATATATACATGTGTAAACTACACACACTTGTGTAGTTACGAACTGAGCTGAGCTGGACGATTACATCACTGTTTTCTCCTGTGCTGATAAACATGAAATAACTAAACTAATAACTATTGATCTTTGCAACGGAATGAATCAATACAAATATATAGAATAAACTGGACAATGACACCATTTTCTTTGGGAGCTGCTGTGCAGCCAATAATTATTTGCCAATTACTACTGTAAAGCTGCTTTGCCACAATTTGCATTGTAAAAAGCGCTATATAAGTAAAGGTGAATTAACTTGACATGACTTGTAAAAACAAATACGTCTCTCGCTATTGCAGTGTTTTAGGCTGAGTGACAAGTACATTTACGTTACCTAAAATGAGCTAACGTTATGGCATTAAAAGTACGTTTTATGATAATCTGCTATGCTTTCTTGTACTCTTTGCTATATGTACACAACAACAAACTAGCATGTTAGCTAGCTATCCCAGGCCAGCGTTAATCCACAAACCGTGTAAACAAATCAAATAAACCTGTTAGCCTGTCACTTACCATCCCGGTTAAACTGTCAAATATGGAGGAATAGCGACACTATTTGAGTGTTAGGAAATTTGACATTCATATGAATCTTCAATAAATATAAATGTACAACCACTTGTTATTTCCAGTCGCGCGTTGCCGTTACCAAGATGACAGCCGCGGAAAACAGAATTAAGTCGAGCTGCTCGCGCACTTGTTTAAAATACCGCAAAGCATATCGGGAAACTACAAACACGAAGTGGCGCTAATGAACCATGGGTACTGTAGTTCTTGGAATTCTTGCATATCAACCTGCACTCAACCAAGTCTCTACTGATGTCCTTAGTTAGGGGTAGTAATATACTTAAGTATTAATCTTTTGGAAATGGACAACAGAAGGTGATCTATTCATTCAATTGATTTAAATTAAGTGAAATTAAAAAATGAAAGACAACATATAATTTGTTTTGTACTCATCTTTATTATCATTATTACCCAGATCAAGTAAAATATAAAAATAACACTATTAAGCGTTTTGCCATAAAGCTAATCAGACATCAATTGCAGGCCAAAATGTATGGCTTATTCATCATTGGTCCCCTCTGGAGTTTCCTATGGGAATTTCCACTCTGTGTATTCTACTTAAAGAAAAGTTAATTTGGATTACTGAGTAAAATAAACTGTGGTTAACTTTTATGCTTTCTCCAACAACATAAATAACACAAAGTCATACCTCAAACATAAATTTTGAAGATAATGTAAAATGTAAAGCTGCTTTATATGGACTATAACGATTCCCCAGAGGAAATTCTTGAGGAACCAATGGCTTAAAAAATGCAAGTTCTCTTAGATAGAGTTGTTCAGTTTCACAACAAGCTGAACAGCTCAATTTAATCATATGAGAAAGAGAAACTCAAGGCTTTGTGTTCAGTATACATTAATATGCATAAAATACATCACCATATTTATAATAGTCCTGTTCTCCTGTATTGCAATGTTTTTATTGCTAGCTTAGAATATACATTTTAAAGAAGTTTAAATTTTCACATTGTGATATACAGTAGAAAACATGGGAAAAAATAAAACAAGATATTACAATAGCAAACATTGAGAGATCCTCTCTCAGAATGTTAAATGATCTCAGAACGTTGCTTTGTGTTCTCGATGTTTTGCATATGCAGCGGGTTAACCACCGTTGTTGTGGCACCTTTGAAAAGAGGATTCTGGACCTGCATTGAACAGAGAAACATTGCATTGTTAAATCGTCAATCTGTAAATTCTTTAATTTCACACTGAAGCACTTAAACATAATTTTGAATACACAGGTTATAATTTGCAACATATATATAGCCTAAACTTCTAAATGTATTTAAGAAGTGTGTCTTTGCATGAACGTCACCTCGTTCCATTCGGTCTGTTTCTGAGCTTTGACAAAGTTCTGATATTCTCTCATGTCATACAGTTCCAGCAAGACACGGTATATGATGATCATTATAATTCCAATAAAAATAATGCCTGACACAGAGCTGCCAATTATAACTGTAGTCTTATCAATGGAACCTAGAGAGAAAAAAACAACATTTTAACTTTTAAAATTCAGTTACATCAATTCTGTGTCATACAGGTATATAAATGAATGATTTTTTTATACATACAAAATTAGATTTTAATACATACGAGGCAGGTCTGCATATCGAAGCATAATTTTTCCATTAGCACCAAGTTTCACTTCATACGAAACGGCATCTTGATATGTGCACTGTAGCTCATGAGTGCCATCAAGACGAGAAATTTCAGCATTCGAACACTTATCAGCACAGTCACTGGTATCAGGAGTACCAGCTTCCACATGGCATGCCACACAATCCCTACAGACACATTAAAACAGAGAAAGGCATTTGTCAGACACTTTTATCCAAAGTGACTTTTGACATTTGTAGTACATTGAATTCAAGCTATTTGATCAGTTCATGCATTCTCTGAGAATCAAACCCGTGCCCTTGGTGTTACTAGCACTATATGCTCTACTATTTGGCTGGTGTTACGCAGTTATGCTTACAATGAGCACTGCCAAAGTTTGCAATATTACGTTTTGTTTGAGGCACTTAGTAGCAAGTACATATCCACAAGCAGAACTGTGTATTTATTTTGCTTTTTTGTTTTATGAATTATGTCTACAAAAATGATCATAATTCACTACTTTTGAATAACAAGAAATTCTGATCACACAGAGTACTTTTTGTTATTTTTTCAATTTTTTTTTGTACAACCTTTCACAGAGACTGCTGTACTACAATCTGAATAAATGTTTTCTCATGCTGGTCTATTATTGTGGTATAATCTATTTCAGATCAATGCACAAACTAAAAAGCACAAACTGTGGTTGGGTGCTTTAAATGTCCATCAGACAGTCTCTTCCAGTCGAAATTGGTCGCCAGAGTAAGACAGGCATTGTGTCATAATTTAAATGTTTTGCTATGCAACACTATGATCATTATTAAGTTTATGACTAATAGAACAATCCGAAATTGTGGTTAACAGAAGAAACAAACCCACACAAAAAGTGCACACCTCGCTAAAAATAATCTTGAAAAACAGATACCAGATCACAAGAAGAGATAGATACTCACTTAAACTTCGAGCAAGAGTCGATGAATGAAGAGCAGTGATCTCCCATGAAGCCCGAGTTACACTGACAGCGGTTGCAAGTGCATTTGCCTTGACCGCTGCAAAGACCCCTGTCATTCATACAGTTGTCTTGGCTAGGCGAGCACTGACATGCAGACCCCGTGTAGTTTTCTTTACATTTACATATTCCACACTCACATGTTCCTTTCCCTTTGACAACAACACAGAGGAGTAGATAGTGAGTTTTGCAGCCGAAACTAAAAAAAAAACAAATGTATTAACGCAAAATATTTGACACTGCACTGTACTTACCATTGCAGAGTCTGCCATTTTGGTGTTCACAACTTTTGGAATCACACTGGCAGTAATCACCACTGTACTGGCCTTGACACACACACTTGCCACACTCACAGGTGCCGTGTCCACTGCAAACCTGCGAGCTGTTATCAGGCCGACAGGAAGCCAGCATCTTGACAGTAGAGTCCGCATCACTCTGTTGCACACACTCGCAGTGCTGACCCAGATACCCTTCATCACAGCTAATACACACATTAAACATACAATTTGAGACATATGAACATTTACACTTGTCAAATAAAACCAAGGTATTCACTTAAAAGATTATTTAAATATATCAATATGGTAGCATGACATTACATGTAGTTCTGGTGCTTATTTTTTTCTTCTGTGAAATGCAGGAGATGGTGAATTACACCGCCATGCCACAAAAAAAAGTAACAATTTTCTATGTTTACCAACTATGTCATCTGAAGCCATACAATGGCTTTTATTCTAAGGATTAACCTGAAACTTAAAGGCACAATATGTAAATTATTGCCGCTATAGGTCGCCTATTCAAAACAAATGTGTGGCTTGATGACGCTGAGATTGAGCTTGGAATCATAGGAGATGTCGTCTTCACAGCCATGGGAAAAGAATCCGACGGAACTTGAGCAGAAATCATGTTCATGTATGAGATTATTAACGTTACTGTTGTATGAAGTCGAACACGGCCGGATGCTGAACGAGGCCGCTGGAGCGATTGCTAATGAAAGACAAGCGCGACACATGCCTCAAGAGCAGAGGAACTTTTATTATGCCACAGTCACCGCTTCCGCTTCCACTAGAATTTTACTAGCGAACCACCAATGCTCGATGTATAAACAATAAGACTAAACGTGTTGAGCTATAAAACAATTAGTTTTCTGTCAATAAATGTATCCAAAACAGTTGTTCCCTTTTCTAATAAAAGATATAATATTATTAAAGCGTCTTTGGTGTTTCCATGGTTTCGGAAATCGAGGGTAACGCAGGTATAATGTCATTGATAGGTGATGCACAGATACGGTCCGTGTCCTGGTTAAAATTGCTTATTTTTTTGGATTCTCCGGAAATATCTGGGATAATACTATGTACACAAGTCAACAAAATATAAAACATTGTTCCAGTAGTTTTTAGAAATTTTAATCCAAAAATCTTGCATATTGTGCCTCTAAAGGCATTTCTGGATTAAAATATCAATGTATATTTTGTTGACTTGTGTACTTACATTATCCCAAACAAATCATTGTAATACAGCTCAACATGGTTAGTCTTATTTGTTTGAATCTCTTGTATTCTTGAGTTATCACGAGTAACATGTTTGTACCATGCCTCAGAGATAACAATATTTTGCCAAGTGGCTAACATAGCATAATCAGAAAGAATTTCATTTGTAGTAACAGTAATACAGCATTTTCTCCACCATACAATATATTTTAAAATTAACTGCATGCGCTTTAGCAATACAAGTCATCCAGCTTTCATTAATATGATGCTCTAATATCGATCTAGCTTACTGCAAAGTGTCTCATACCAGCAACCGAGCGAATGCACAGAGTAACGTAATAACATAACTTTCATCATCAAGCTACCCTTTGGTACTGTTTTGAATAAGCAACCTCTAGCAGCGAAACTTACATACTGTGCCTTTAAACATGGCATCTTCACAGATTCTGTCAGTTGATGTAGTTCTCTGCTGAAACACAAGGGGGCTCTACCTGCACACGCCACATGAGAGCGTTCCTGTACCGTTACAGTGATTGGAAGCTTCCTCTGGAACACCACAGTCACAGTCACAATATGTATCCACTGTGATCTTCACTTCCTCGCTGATACCTTGCATTTTGATCCGAAATGTCTGAGGCTCCTTCAGACACGCAGATGCGTTCAAACGTACTTCGAACTTAATCTATACAAATAATACATCACAAAAAAAACTTCCTCATTCTTATCAGACACAACAACAAATGTTTCCTATTTTCTGATAATTATGAGGAAACCACTGATGATGGTGCTCACCATCTCATGCTTGATGCCTTGACATTCTCCTTTTTCCTTCCATTCAGGATCGCTCTGATTCCCTTTACATGCAGATCT
Source organism: Zacco platypus (assembly GCA_038088235.1). Lineage (NCBI taxonomy): Eukaryota > Metazoa > Chordata > Actinopteri > Cypriniformes > Xenocyprididae > Zacco > Zacco platypus. Next base: position 24,127,241 of record CM076074.1, read on the forward strand.
ATAGGACACACTCAGTTCTTTTGGAGCTCCCTCCTGCTCTAACACCAGCGTGGATGACAAATTCTGGCCCACATAAACATGTATATTCAGTATGTATACAACAATATATATGAATTAAATAAGGTACAACCATAAATATCTATGGCAAATGTCTTTGCCTATTATATGTAGACATACCGTCACATGTTTTTTCAATAACTTGACTAATTATAGTTAGAGTTTAAAGTGTTAAAATAGCAAAAATAATTATGGCTCTCTGAAATACTTGTTTCTGAACGATTAATTCTGACATCAAAAATATTTGCATAAGAACCACTAAACTGTATAATTGACCGTTATCTTTGGCAAGCAGTTTCTTACACTGTGCTAGTTTAATGTTTCTCATATGACTCTGCAGTCTCATTCTTATCACGTAATAAATCATTTCAATTTAAATCAGTCACTTTATGGCAATTTATTTATTGATTTGGAAAGTAGGCCATGTAATAGGCACAAACACACCGATACACAGTTGCAGTTCATTTAGCAAATCATTTAACCATTAAGCAGAAGTGCAAAACAAGTAGTTCAAGTGGGAAATAGGGCCAGTAAATAAGGTCAAAACACAAGATAGAAAATGATGAAAACACTCACCCCATAGGCTTCAGAGATGAGATCAACAACATTACTAGAATCATGCTTTATTACACCAACCACAGACTGAGGAATCAATGCACTCAATGCCTGTGAATATACATGTGTGTGTGTGTGTGTGAAAGATGGAAAAATAGAGATTAATTATATTTTAAGAATACATTTAAATTATCACTAGTAATAGATGACTTTAAATATCTAAATATACATACAATGCTGTTCAAAAGTTTGGGGTCGGTAAGATTTTTTTAATGATTTTGAAAGAAGTCTCTTATGCACACCGAGGCTGAGTTTGATCATAAATATAGTAAAAACAGTAATACTGTAATGGTGAAGCAGAATTTTCAGCTTCATTGCTCCAGTCTTCAGTGTCACATGATCCTTCAGAAATCATCCTATTATGCTAATTTAGTGCTCAATAAATATTTCTTTTTATTATCAATGTTGAAACCAGATGTGCTGCTTAAGACTTCTGTGGAAACCATAATACATGTTTTTCAGTCTTTCTTGATTCTTTACAGGAACATTTGATCAATGCATCCTTGCTGAATAAAAGTATTCATTTCTTTCAAAAAATCTTACTTGCCCCAATCCTTTGAACAGTATTGTACAGGATATATATATATTTCCCTCAAACCTTATATGCTGGATAGATGTCCTCCGTCACAGCAAATATGAGCTGAATATTGTTATCCTGCAGAACTTTAGATAGATGGCCCACTGATGGGTAATCCTGTAGGACAAATTAATATGATATTTTTTGTCTTCATATGCAAACTATCCCACTTATAGTCCTCTTAAAGTTAAATTTTTATGCTTCTGCCATTCATCTACAACAGGAAACGCATGAAGAATGTTCATCATTAAATGTGCAATACTCACAAAGGCTTTTCCATTATAGGTACCGTTATCATTAAGATGACACTCTCCATTATGTGGCTGAAAGACACCACCTAGTCGTCCATCTCCTGCCATGTGGAAAGTATCATCAGATGTGTAAACTAGAATCCGTGTCACGTCATCCCATTTGATTTTATCCTGTAGTAAGAAATGGAAAAATATGCCTTTTTATGTACAGTAGCTATTATTTTTAGCTTTTCACAGACACTGATACATCTTTTATACAAAAACAGCAAGCTGTGGCTGAAATCTTCACATGTACAGTACATTTATACATATATGGCAACTCAACTCTCACCTTACATACAGCTGCCTGCATTATGGCATCCAGACCAGCCTCAGGAGAGTCCAGGTTACCAGAGATTTTCTGTTTGCTAACTTCTCGTTCAAACTCCTTAGCATCGTTAGTCAGTGGCAGGACGTTCTGAAAACTGAAAGCAGGTTGGCAGGAATTTATACGATTGGGGCAGGGGTTCTGACGTCTTTGCTTCTGCTGACTGACATATGGCAACATCTCCTTATCAACAAAAGACCCAAAACCTGAAAGATGCAGAAAAGGCTTAGGATAAATGGCAGAAATATAGTTCTAATCAAACCACTGCCTATTATTTAATTGCAGTTTAAATAGGTCTATTTTAATTGCAAAATAAATTTTTCATTACTGTTTTTTTTTTTTTTTTAATTAAGCGATAAGATAAATTAGGATATTAATACATTTTTGGGGTCAGTAAGATTTTTTACTGCTTTTGTAAACCAGTAATATTGTGAAATATTATTACGATTGAAAATACCAGTTTTCTATTTTAATATCTTTTAAAATGTAATTTATTCCTTTGATGGTAACAAATACATTTTCAGCAGTCATTACTCCAGTCTTCAGTGTCACATGATCCTTCAGAAATCATTCTAATATACTGATTTGATGATTAAGAAACATTTCTTATTATTATAAATCTTGAAAACAATGCAGAACATTTTTATGGATAATTTTTTAGGATTCTTTAATGAATAGAACATTAGAAAATGTTTTATATTTTAAATAATGTATTTACTGTCACTTTTGATTAATTTAATGCATACTTGATAAATAAAAGTATTAATTTCTTCTTACTGACCCCAAACGTTTTAACAGTAGTGCACTTCAAAATAAAATATTAACATAGAAATAGAAATGAAGGCATATAAATGTCTTTTTCAGGCCTGGAAATGCTAATAATGTGCAGCAATTTTTAGAATGAATTGTCTGAAATCTAGAAGTTCAGATTTTTTTACACTTTCAAAAAATAGTGATTTGTGTTAAAAATTCACCAATGGTCATCTACCAATGATGTTAGTATTTCAGTTAGCGAGTCTCACCAATTCGGACGGTCCCTGTGATGTCCTTCAGCTTCTTGAGGATTTTCTGCCCCAGGGTTTTAATTTGCTCCAGATCATCTTTCATGGAATAGCTTAGATCCATCAGGTAGTACAGATCTATAGGGTAACCCTGAGCCCTACTAAACAGAATTGGGAATTCACACGGAACTCCTGTACAAAAAAAAAAAGGGAGTGCATTTCCAATGTACTATTGACTAACAATGTTAAGGAGCATCAAGAATAGGGCTGTTTTTGTGCCAGTTTTTATATATGGCGAAAAGTATATGTAAGATACGCAAGTTTGAATATCCTTACTATATAATATTACATCGACATACTGAAGTGAACAATTACTCTGAAGTGTAAATACTCAGCATATGACTTCAAGCTTATGTTCCAACAGTAAACTCACCAACTCTGAGTGTAATCTTGATATTCTGAGGTTTAAGTTGGACCACATTTTCAGGCACATTGCTGAGGCCACTGTTCTTCACATAGATCAAGGGATGTTTTCCAGGATTCATCACATGATCCTCTTTACAACTCCTGGCCTTCAGAGACTCGGGAGAATCACATCGCCGTTCATTAGACTCACCTGATTTCAAAAAGTCCTGCATCACAAAGAAATTTGCATTACAAGTACAATATTTCATGTATTTATTTTACATATTTCAGTAAGGAAATATACAATTATTTAAAAAACAAAAATAATAATATAGAAAATAAAATGTAAAAAAAAACATTGCATAACTTTTGGTAACATCTAAATTAACTGGTTTTCAATGAGTGAAAAACAATATTTTAAATATTATTATAGTATTTATTAAAAGTCAATCAACCTAAATTGGATTAAGGGTCAAGTAGAAATAACAATTTAAGTTAACTTTTCAAATTAGGAGGGAGGTGTGGTTTTGTTAAAGTTTAATCATTTTTAAAATTATGGTTCTTTATCCCATTATACACATTTACAAATTATAGATGTTATTTAATTGATTAACTGATTTATTGGTTTTAAAAAAACGCAAATGATTATGGTAAATATATGCAAAATAAACCAGTACAATTGCATAAGTGTTTTCTTATGAAGGCTTCAAAAATTAACTAAATGAACTTTAAGCACACTCTACTATAAAATATAATTTACAGAGTTTTAACATTATGGGGCTAGTTGACCCAAGAAAAAATGAAAAATGAAAATTCTGTCATTAATAACTCCCCCTCATGTCGTTCCAAATGCGTAAGAAATTCATTCATCTTCGGAACACAAATGAAGATCTTTTTAATGAAATCTGAGAGCCTTCCATTGACACTCAATGCAACTACCACTTTTAAGTCTGCAAAAGGTAGTAAAGACCTCATAGTAATCCATGCAACTTCAGTGATTTAACTTCAATTTTATGAAGCAACACAAGTGCTTTGTTTGCGCAAAAAAAAACAAAAAAAAAAACAATTTACCATTATTAATCTCCAAAATGCCTTAATGCAACGTCTGCTCTCACGTCAACTCAACATCTATGCACTGTGGTACTCCCGTGAATGCACATTAGTATTTTGTAAAAAAAAAAAAAAAAGTGGTAAGTTGTTTAATGTAAAATGTTTTTTTTTGTTTTTTCTTAATAAAATTGAGGTTAAACCACTGGAGTCACATTGACTACTTTCATAATGTTCCTAACCCTAACCCTAACCCTACCCTTCTGGGGCTTGAAAACGGTAGTGACATATGCTGTCAATGGAAGGACAGAAAGACCTCAAGATTTCATCAAAAAGATCATTTGTGTTCTGAAGATGAACGAATGACTAACAGCTTTGTAACGACATGAGAGTGAGTAGTGGCAGAATTTTCATATTTTCAGGAACTAACCCTTTAAAAAGCAGGAAATAAAAGATGATACTTTCACAAGCACAAAAGATAAGCTACAAAAGATTACATATAGTGTTGTGACACTTCTTAGGTTTGGAAATTGGTGATAGACTCCATCATGACAGCCACCATGTGAGGCAGTTATAAAATGTATCATGGTATGAGCATGAATCGCTGAAGAACACTGTAAAACCAAACAGTTTAAATGAATTAAATGAAGTGAGTTTCTTTTACTCAAATATTACTGAAAGTTCATTGTACTCTACAGAAAAAAGTTATGTGAACTCAATAACTGATTATATGAGGCTGATATATTGGGATTCACCTTCTGTTACGTTCAAGTTTTGTAGGATTACCATAGTTGTGAAAAGTTGAGCATGTGGTTAGGTTGAGGCTGGGCTGCAAAAGCCTACATACATGCTGATCATGTGCATGCAAGTATCTAGTGATAGTCTCTTTTACATTAGCATATGCTAGCATGCTGTTGACTAGCACTTAACCATAAAGGTTTGAGCTAAAGTCATATTTATGCAAAGAACTGTATGAATTTATTTAATATTTCAATTAAATTGTAATTAGCTTGTGTAGTACAAAATATTTTTTTTAAGTTGTACTAACCTAATCTTTGAGTGAGTTAACTTTAAAATAATGAGTTAGTTTACTTAAATGTTTACTTTAATGTAATTGGTTTCCACAAATGTTTGGAGTATTCTGAACTTAACAGGTTTTACAGTGAAGCAGCTGTTCAGTTTGCACAGAAAACATGCTCAACCACAGGTACCACAGCAGGAAGAGCCTCCAAAAGGGCACAAAAAGTTAAATGTGAATGCTTTGTTTCTCAGCAATCTCTTCTCTCAGTTCTCCCCAGCTCTGACAAAGGCTAACATCTTCTCCATCCTGATCATTGGAACCTGATTTTGTGGCAGGTTCAATTAAACTACATACCGTCTGTGTGCACCACGCACATCCTGGACTCCTTATGCATTCAGAACATGAAGGCTGAGATTGACAAAGTGGTTCCTGCCCTAAAATACACATACAATTTAATAAAATCAAATATCAAAAGCATCAAAGACTTGTTTTACTTTACTAAAAAGGCATGGATGTCGATGTGCATTACCTTGTATACAGTGAAAGAGAACCGTCACAGCTATCACAACAGCCTTCATCTGCAGAGAAGGAGATACTTCTGAGGTTACAATGACAAAAAGTTCATTTTGAGCTCATTGAATATATTAGAATATATTCTAATATGAAATATACCTTCCTAATACTGTATTTCCAAAATACTGCCCAGTAATAGAGAATAAAAGTTCTTACTAAAGACTATTTATTTACCTGATTTTTAATCAAAGCAAACTTCCTTTTAAACATCCTTTTTCTTTTTACACAAATAATTATATAAATATTGTCTGTTTTTTGGGACCAGAAAAACAAATCACATCTGATGTTCTCGTTTTACGCTTTGCAATTTCTCTTTTGTTACAAAAAAAAAAAACGTACGTGACATACTACATAATCATTAATAAAGAGAAACAGAACTAAATGCTAAACATATTTAAAAACACAACTGCACTTCCGCCAGGCTGTATAGCCTACTTCTCATTCATGTGAACAAACTCAACATCAGACATATGACAATGAGTCAGACGTAAGATCCCGCACGCAAGCATCCGAGAATAAAGGCGGCAGACATACAAAACCACAGCATGTCACTCTTCCTTTTTTCTATCACTCAGCATTAACAAGCACAGGGACATAAACCGGGTGAGAGACATCTCATCCAAGGGATAAAACACTTGCACTACACCAAAGTAGTAACAAACTGAACTTAGTGTGGGTGAAACAGCCAGTTGTTCTATTTAGTGAAAAGAACACTGACATTTTTAGGTGTGGGTTAGCCCTGTTTCAGTAACGGAAGCAGAGAAACAGAGTAAGAGTTATTTTAATAATGCACCTTATGTTTTAGTTTTTTACTTTAATAAAGCAAGCAGTGTACTCTAATCTAACAGACACTGGGATAAAAAATTAAAGCTTATATATATATATATATATATATATATATATATATATATATATATATATATATACATATATATATATACATATATATATATATATACACTCACATTCAATATTGTAGTAGACAACCATGTATCTAAAATACTTAAGAAGGCAAATATGCTAGAATAAAATAAAGTTTGTTACAATATCCTAATAATCCATAATTAAATAGAGAAAGAAAAGTTTATGGTAAAGTTTCAGAAATTCATTCAATAGGAAACAGGAAGAAAGATGACCCATTTCTACAGACAATATAAAATACGACAAATAGCATGAACCGAGCTACAAAATATCTTTTTAACAATAATATAGTTTGTAACAATATGATAGTTTGTACGCATTTTGTTGTTGTTGTTTTTAATTAGAACACCTTTAAGGAAAAAAGTTCAATCCACTTCTATTTTTTGACGTATTGTATATTGGTAGTATAATTAATTAGACCAAAACAATCAATGTGGAGTTACAAGAACACCCAAGTAATGGCTCACTTAGTTCGTGTAAATACTGAGTAACATGGTAGATTTAATTGTGTCAGTGTAAACAGAAACTATTTTTAACCCTTTGAAAAATCTAAAATGCCAAATTTCATTTTAATTATATATCCTTAAATGCATTATGTATTTAGGTCTACTTATTTATTGGCTACTCTTATAGTATTTATTGTTTTACGTTTTTTTTTTTTAATTGGGACACCTACTTGCTTTTCTCCAAATTTAAATGGTACTTTACAAACTGTTATAAGCTAAAGCAGTTAAACCTTAACAAAACCCAGACATTTGTATAGAGTTCATATCCTACACACACACACACACATCTATTAAAATATGAAATAATTTTAACCAAGTCTCTTACCGTAAATGTGAGATGTCGCGCGGAGCATGAGAATGCGTGACTGGAGGCGTCATCACCTCCTCTTCAGCATATATGGTTGTGTTTCTGTACACAGTGAGCTCCCTACCTAGACAGCATACCTTTCTTACCTTTGACCTCTATAGACAGGCGCAGCTTGTTTCAGCAGTGAACGCGACCATGATGCTCGAAAAATTCTGCGCGTGTATGTGATTCTCAAAAGTGTCACGCGCGCCTATGATGTTTGAACATGCTGTCTAGATAGGCAGTTCACTAGGATTTGAGACACAACAGCATATCGATCATATCGCAGCAGTACCGTGCAAGAGCTAGAATAATGTGGTCACTTTACTTCACCTCTTCCTCTTCCTGTGTAGATTTTGGTTGTCTGCTGCTTATACTTCAGTAACTTCCCCCCCCACAAGCCAAATTCAACACGCTTCAAAGCATTTAAATGCGTAGAGTATTAGCTCTAAACAATTTCATAAGACATGAGTATTGATACATGCAAAGCGAATGTTATTAATGTTATGACGAACATTTTAATGAACATTGACTCGAGACACCTGTTCAGTTTTACAAGATTATTACTGTTACAAGGGTTTTGTCACCAGATGGCGGTGCTCTTTGTTATCTCTTCAGCACCAGGTTTTCAGCTATTGGACATGTTGAGTAACTCCTGAAGTATTTGAATCTCACATTTGTAATCTGAAAATTATGCTACAACAAGTACAACACAGTTTTGGACAGGCATCTTTATTTTGCCACCACATAAATGTAATGAAACGTCTCTATTCAGGATGGAAGGGTTTGGAAAATATTGGCTGGTAGGATTAGAGTACTTGATGATTTTATTATAATTATGATATTTATATATTGTACAGATAATTGGGCACTTGATGTCTCACAATTTATAAAATGAAGTTGAATCATAAGTTAGCCTTTCAGGAAAAAATAAATCAATGAAGCACTGAAAATATGCAATGTCATAAATTGGATTTCTACTATTTCATTTAATTGATATTACTTTTCTGTGTTGCATCTAAAATTAAATCTACAGGTTTCATTTAGTCTGGCAGTTTCATTTATCTTGAAACAATAATACAATTTATGCCAATATGATCCAAAACTGAGAAATCTAATAGTGAAATGGTAAAAATACAGCTGAGAGTGAAAATTTGTGGGGGTTTGTGCTTAGTTCACCCAAAAATGTAAATTCTGTTAGTCACTCATATAACCCGTATTTCCTTTTGTGTTCACATGGATTTAGAAGAATATTAGGGTGATCAGCTGATTATTCTTTTATACTAAGATCTTTTTTTCATCCCACTGTGTTTGCCTAGACTGCTCCTCTCTTCTTAATAACATGCTCCATCGTAGCCGTTTCTGAGGTGTCCAAATTGATCTTGTATTTGGCCAGAATCTTGAGAATGGGCCTAAGCTTTAGCCACCACTGAGTCTTCGATATGCGATGTCTGGAGCAGAAACAGAAACAGGTGGGATTCACTCGGTGAATGACAATGTGTACGATGTAATGAAACAATGGTAAGATGAAACAGGGATCACTCACTCAAAGTCAGTGTCCTCTTTGAGATCAGAGAGAGGCTGGAAAACCATGGCTCTCTTCTTCATTCCCAGAACACAGGCAGAGTCCGGTGTGTTAGCAAAGATACGGCCTGTTCATTCAAGAGTGAAAGATGTTTATGGAAAGACAGAAAGAGAACATTATTCACACACAGTTACAGTCAGGTTCATAAGGATTTATTTACAGCACTTTCAGTGAATAAAGTACATTTTGGAGTTCCATCCTATTTTATGCATTAAGGACTGGTAGAATTATTAGATATAATGCATTCAATATTATCTAAGATAAAATCAACCTAGCATTTAAAGTAGCTACTGATATTCAGTTTATGTTATGTGTAATTACTCTTATTATTTATTGATTTAAATATTATTTATTCAGTCATCCACCCCTTTAAATTATTGTTCACTCACCATGTCTGTAACACTCCTTCAGTTTATCAGTCAACCACAACACTGCTTTAGCACCCATCTTTGTGCCAAAGTTCCTGTCAAACGGTGTAGGTGTTCCACCCTGAAAATACCATGAGAAAAGTTACCGACTGAGCCCAGAGATGATGACAAGGGAAATTCCACCTCAGCAATAATGTTCAAAAACATAAGCCAAAAACACAGAATTCTATCAATATTTTAGACACAAACCTGCTGCATGTGCCCAAGCACATTCTTACGGCAGTCAAAAACTCCTTTGCCTTCTTCTGAGTACAAGTTGAAGATAAAATCTGTAGTGTAGTTTGCATTACATTTCTCATTCCTAAGGGAAAACAGTGATGTTATTAGAGTGCTGCCACAAGAATTACATAAGACTGGAGTCATTTGTCTAGATTACCACAGAAGTTGACTGACAGAAAAAAGAAAGAGCGAATATATATTCAGAAACAGATTGTGTGACAAAATGACCAACCTGAGGATGAGGCCTCTTTTCACTGTGGTCTTCATCTTTTCCAATAAGTGCTCCACATTTGTCTATTTCCCAACCCAAAATTTTAAAAACAGTTAAAAACAAACAAATATACATCCAATCAAGCATCAACCCAACCAAACTTGCCTCACCTCCAGGTCGTGAATACCAAATGGCTCTTCATAGATATAAGCAGCATCAGCCCCTGCAGCCAGTCCTGCCATGGTCGCCAGATAACCGCAGAATCCCCCCATTGTTTCAATGATGAAAACCCTGCGCTTTGTTCCAGCGGCGGATTGCTTGATCCTATCGCATGTCTTAAAAGACAAAAAAAACATGATTAAACATATAGTAGGGGACATGTGTGTGAATTGTACATTACAATTTTATAGTGTGTGGTTTCTCACGGTCGTGATAGTATTGAGCGCAGTATCAGCGCCGATGCTGAAGTCTGATCCAGGAACGTTATTAGACACAGTAGCTGGAATAACAACCAGGGGAATACACAACTCCTCATATTTTTCTCTGGCAGACACTAATTCCAAACCTCCAACAAAGGCCTAAACAGGCAAGAGACAGAGAGAGAGAGAGAGAGAGAGAGAGAATGTGTGTAAAAGGTGAGGTAGTAGCCAGTGGACAAATCAAAGGATTTCAAATATTTTATTTCATATTGGCAGCAGTATTTGAGATTTTCTCACCTCAAAACCTCCGATGATAACCAGGGCATGAATGTTAAACTTTGCTATATTCAGACTGATGTCTTCAATCATACTAGCCGGCAGTGACCTTGAGATGGAAAAAGAAAGAGATACAACTAAATGCTGTTGCACACACTACATACAGAAGTTTGGGGCAAGTAAAATTTCTTTCTTTCTTTTCTTTTCTTTTTTTTTTTTGAAAAAAGTCTTTTGTTCACCAAGTTTGCATATATTTGATCAAAAAACAGTATACCTCTTGGTTCCTAAAATAGAACCGCCTTTGCCTGTCCAGCCTCCCACATAGCCCCACTCTATTGGTTCAATCTGCGGGAGATAAGAGTTTAATTTAAAGAGAACACATTTCATCATATGGACTCATGGATTCCTCAGGTATGTTAAATACTTTACAGTTCCATGTGCAAGTCCATCGAAGCCATCATGTACAGCTAGCATGTTGTGTCCTTGAATGATACCGATTCTGACTGCAGAACGGACTGCTGCATTCATTCCTGCACACGGAGCTCCCACATTCAGTATAGCTATGTTTATATTACTCTAAAGAAGGAAAGATGGAAAGAGGAAGATGATGACATCAAAATAAATAAATACACAGAAGAGAAATTCATACATATCTGGAGTAAAGCAAAAGGGATAGCGACAAAAGGGATAAATTGAATGATTAAACGATTAATATCTTGTTATGCACCTTCACGTCTGGGGCAGTCACATGGGCCAAGAGTTTATATGTGTTCCAATTGTTCTCAAAACTCCTACAGAAGAGAAACAGCAAATCAGTCACAAGTTTAGTTTTTATAGCAAAAAGAAAGAAAGAAAGAAAATGATAAAGAACTCACTTTCCCCTGAGCTTAACAGCTTCCTCAAACCTGCCCTCTGCCATAGCTGTGGTCACTTCTTTTGTCTAAAAAACAAATAAATAAAAAATAAATAAATAAAATCTGAAATAATATATTAAATTCTATATGAAATTACACTACCATTCAAAAGTTTATGGTGAGTAAGATTCTTTTTTTTTTTTTAAATAAAGTCATACTTTTATTCAGCAAAGATTCATTAAATTAGATTAAAAAGACATTGTAAACTTATATTTACTTTATATTGTGTCAAAATGTTCTATTTTAAATAAATGCTATTCTTTTCAACTTTCAATAAATCAGACATTTAAAATGTATCATGATTTCCACAAAAATATTAAACAGCGCAACTCATCAGCGATAATACAAATAAATGTTTCTTGAGCACCAAATCAGAATATTAGAATGATTTCTGAAGTATGTGACACTAAAGAGAGTAATGAGTGCTGAAAATTCCTTTTTGACATCACAGGAATAAATTACATTTTAAAATATACTAAAATATAAAAGTTATTTTAAATTGTAATAACATTTCACGCATAAAAAGTAAATAGACTCCAAACGTAAACTGTAGTTTATATAAATACTTTAAAGTGTTAGTTCACCCAAAAATTAAATTTCTGTCATTAATTACTGACCCTCATGTCGTTCCAAACCCATAAGCCCTTTGTTCATCTTCGGAACACAAATTAAGATATTTTTAATGAAATCAAAGATGTTTTTTTTTTTTAACCCCCCACAGAAAGCAACATAATTACCATCATTCAAGGTCCAGAAAAGTAGTAAAGACATAGTTAAAATAGTCAACGTGACTGCAGTGGTTCAACCTTAATGTTATGAAGCGATAAGAGTACTTTTTGTGCACAAAAATAACGACTTTATTCAACAATTTCTTCTGTACCCTGTCAGTCTCCTCCAATGACACGAGTGTGAGTACTTAATGACAGAAATTTCATTTTTGGGTAACTCCTTAATATCTGGTTGGAGAAAACAGCAGTTATTTGTATTTGATTTGGAATACTGCATCAAAACACATCAAACATAAAATAATTATGTGGCCAGGAAGTCAGGATATGTCTACGGCTGCTCACCACTTGCACACACTCCATGAGGGGCAGTCGAACGGCCATATTTCCAGACAGACTGACCACACATGCAGGGGTGTCAGGAGTGGCCTCTAGCAATGCCATCACAGCCTCCACCCCCATCCTACTGCCCTGAGAACAAGAAAGAAATGCATGTTACATACGCATCAAATAAATAAAAAATTCTGTCAAAACAGCATCTGAATTCTGATCATACCAAGATTCTGTCAAAGGCTGAAGGTGTTCCTCCTCTCTGCACATGACCCAGAATAGTGGCACGTGTGTCAAAGCCGAGTTTCTTAGTGACCAGCTAAACAAACACAAACATACACAAGGAATTAGTCATGTCAAGTACTAGCTGATAAAAAAATCACTATGATCCTATTTTTTGTGGCAGTGTGCGGCTTACGTGCTTGATAATGTCACAGGTGATGGGTTTGCCGTGGCGATCCAAAGCACCTTCTGCCACAATGATGACATTCAAACGATGGCCAATGCTTCTTTGCTGCACAATTAAGATAGATTATCACAATTAATGACGATTATGTTGACAATGATGATAAGTTAGGCAATTATAATGTGTATAGATGTTACATAGGTAAGTCTCCTGCACAGATGGTCTTCCCATCCTTCATCTGGAGGCATCTCAGGGATAAAAACCCAGTCAGCGCCACAAGACAAGGCAGTGACTAATGCCAAATACCTATATTTACACATAAACATATACATACACTCTTGGTTAGAGGAAGAACATAAGAGAAGCACTGTATTGTGGTAACCTGGACCATTATTGTTAACTAGAGCTAAAACTATTTTCATTATAGGTAAAGCTATTTTTGTTTTGATCAATGTTCGTCACTTGAAACAAAATTAATAACTGAAAAACACAAAAAATATATTAATTAACTAAAGCCTAATCCTAGTCCTGTAAAACCAGGCCATATATATTAATTTATAATATTTTTTTCTTATTTAGTTGCCAAAGCAACATTAGTCATTTTTATTTAGTTTATCTTGATGTGCTGATGTGATTAAAGCTAAAACTGAAATAAAGATTAATAGAAACTATATAGAAAAATAATAAAAAATGACAAAAACACACAACAAAATTACTAAAATTTTAAATAAAATAAAATTGAACTTGAATTGAAAAAAATACAAAAACTTATTCAAAATATAAAAAAAAACTAATAGTATCTCAATGACACTAAAATAACACTGGTTGGTAACTTTGTGCATAATGATACTACTGCAACTGGTTTATGATCAATAATCAATTCAAACATTGATTGGCATAAGATTTGTATTTTTTTTTTAGAACAAATAATATGGGAACATGCAACAACAGAATGACATATCATGCATGCATAATGCAACATACCCACAATGCCTCCCCATCACTTCCAGAATAAAGGCTCTTTGATGACTGCAAATGGGAGACAAGGACAGACAAACCAAAGTGTCGTCAGGATAAGAATGCAACTCTGTAGTACCATATGTACACACATGTGTGCATGCATGTACCTCTGAGCTGTTGTTGTGATGGCATCCACTACTTCCATGATTCTGTGCAGGGCTGAATCTGTGCCAATGGTCATGTCTGTGCCACAGAAATCATTGTCTATGGATCCAACCATCCCAACGATGTTCAGATGAGATGAACGTTTAGCCTCCTCTGCTGTGATCTTGCCTATAAGCACAAACAGACAGGCATGTGGTTCTTTCTTAGATCTCATTTTAATTTCTTCCTGTGACGGCAAAGCTGAATGTTTTCAGCCATTACTCCAGTCTTCAGTGTCACATGACCCTTAAGAAATCATTATAATATGCTGATTTAGTGCTCATGAAACATTTCTTATAATTATCAATGTTGAAAACTGCTGCGTGATATTTTTGTCTAAACTGTGACACATTTTTTCAGGAATCTTTGATGAATAGAAGGTTCAAAGGAACGGCATTCATTTGAAGTAAATAAATTGTGTAATGTCCAGGGCTGGGTAGGTTACTTTTAAAATGTATTTCACTACAGATTACAAAATACATGCTTTAAAAAGTAATTTGTAACGTATTTCGTTACATTATTCAAGTTTAGTAACTTAATCTAAATACTTTAGAATACTTTGGAATACTAATAAGAGTGGAACAAACACAAAAAAGGTAATTGCAACTGGTAACTGACTTTTTCCCTCAGAATTGTGTGATTTAAAGTTGCAATTGCGAGTTATAAAGTCAGAATTATGAGATATAAACTCACATACTAAATTCACAATTGCAGGAAAAAAAGTTAGTATTGCAAGTTTATATCTCCCAATTCTGACTTTATAACTTGCAACTGTGAGTTTAAATCTCGTATTTCTGAGAAAAAGAAGTCAGAATTGTGAAATGCAAACTCACAATTGTGAGGGGAAAAAACAAATTGTGAGAAAAAGATGCAGTGACCTTTTGTACAATTATAAAATGACTCACAGACAACTATCACAAAACATGAAAACAGTCGAAAACATGAAACTTAACTCCATTTTTTCAGACTGTCAGAGTCAAAGGATCACCAATTGCTGTTTAAATGACATTAAAATTCAAAGTAATCACTTTGGTAATCTAAAATACTTTTCAGATGTATCTGTAATCTGATTACCACCCATTTATAATGTAACTGTAATGAAATACAGTTACTCAAATTTTGTATTTTAAATACGTAACTAAGTTACTTGTATTTTGTTACTCCCCAACCCTGGTATTGTCCTTCCTGAATGAATGAATGAATGAACATAAAAAAGTTTATAAAAGTTCATAAAATGTAACAGATTACCAGATGGTGCAGTCCTACCTGCTTTCAGCAATATTTGGAGCAGTTCACTCCACTCATTGCGGAACTGGTTGGCGCCTGTCAGGCTGCCATCTCCACCAATTACGCACAGATTAGTGATGCCCAACTTCACCAGGTTGCATGCTGCTTTAGCTCTACCCTCCTTAGAGCGGAAGTCCTGACAGCGGGCACTGCCAATGACTGTGCCCCCCTGACAAAATAGACAGAGGTAAACAATCAGAAATACAGACACTTCAGCAAAAATGCCAAATATTTAACATGATAGAGATGCGTTCAGAGGAATATACTAAAGTGCAGTGGATGATTATTGACAACAAAAAATGCAGGAAGCTGTTAAGGTTTGAAACTGTCTACGATCTTGTGGAGCCATCAGCATTGTCATGATGTCATTTATCTGTGGCTCATGCCATTACTCACATGGGAATTTGTAGTGTGGCCAGTGGTGTATAATATTACCCTAAGTCTCAAAAGCAGAAATCTCTGGGTGAACTCTGGCATTTTGTGCTAGACCACAGTGGTTTAAGCCCACCATGCAATATGATCTCTTACACACATACAAAAATAACTTAATGCACTCATCCTTTAGTTTCAGTTATAGTTTGATTGTGTTGATGATGAGTGCACAAGAGTACATGCAATGAGCATATTTGTGTGTTGAAGGCAAGAGTGTTTGTAGCAATTCATAAGTATTAGGGCACAGGACCCCATCAAAAAGTGTCTCCATTTTTATCACTCTGTTGGATATAAATCTTTACCTGCAGTACAGAGCTACTTGATCACAATAAAGAGCATTTACTGCCCTTTGTTATTCTTCTAGTTATTTACCTATAGCGGCTAATGAACTGGAAGTCTCGCGCAGTTACTTCCGCGTTGCTAAATAAGGTGGATACAATTTATCAGTTGATGCATTCCCTGGGGATTGAACCCATGACCTTGGCATTACTAGCGGCATGCGCTACTGTTTGAGTTACAGAACACAGCTTGAACCAAACTGAATCACAAACTATTTCTGACCTTTTTGGAAACCCATTTGACCAATTAGATAAATAATGATTCATTCACAAATCTCTAATTCGGATCCTAAACAGCTGATACAAACACACATGATATGATTGCCAAAATATTATCAGTGAAAAGATTATCAGATTACCAGCTGCAGCATCATTGACACGCTCTCCCAAGTTGCTTGCCGGATGTTATCGCCTCCATCGACTAGGCCCTGATAACCCTAGACGCACACAGAGATTGGAGGATGCATAATTTAATGCACACAAATGTTACATAATGCATAAACTTTAAAAAGATTGAGTGGACTTAGAATTGAGCAAGAGCTGAGTGAATTAGAAAGAGAATTTCTCCTGCATAACTGATTAACACTGAATTAGAATTACAAATTCTCAATTTTTGTATGCAGCGAACGCCAATCTTTCACTTTAAATTCTTTATATCTTATGTGCGTGTGTTTAGATGTACAAACCTCATGCACAAAATAGACTTTCGCACCGGTGTAGATCCCAACTCTCACTGTGGCTCGGACAGCAGCATTCATGCCTGAGATATATTAATTAATGAATCATAATTATTGCACATATTTTATAGCATTTTTATTTGCTAGACATTTGTATACAGAAGTAAAGGTCTAAGGTTTTCTTTGATTTGTCACAAGCATTACATTTAATTTCGTTTGGGTGACTGTTTGTGAAACATATCCACCTAACCGCTAATTAACTAGGAAAGTGTGTGATAGGAAACTGCTTTTGGTTTTATTCCAAACCTGTTATCTTGTCATCTGGTCACACAAACACACATGGTGGTTAGGTCCCATTGAAAAGGGCAATCTAAGTGGCTCAAGTTTCATTTAAGATTGAACCAGAGAGAACAACAGGCAAGCTTCATTGCCCAGCTCTCCAAAGCAACCACATTTCCCCAAAGGTCACCGGCTAAATATAACACCCCCCAGACAGAGAGAGAGACAGAGAGATCATGGGGAGGAATTGAGTGAGAGGGAGAGGGAACGATGGGATGACCATAGTTAAGGTTCTTCCAGTACTAGTTGACATTACACAGTTATTTGACGTATTCTCCTGCTGGTACCAGATAAGGTTAAAGGTCGTTTTTTTTTCCTACTGCTAAAGGTTGGATAAAAGGTCAGTGTGAAAGCTTTAGCACCTTTCATGACCTCTCTGATATATGATTCCTGTTGCTCATTCAACATGACTGCTATAGTAAATGAGGAGGTGGTAGTTCAATGAGGTAATCAAGGATCCAACACAACCATTTTAAAAGATCATCTATCAAGTTATGCCCAAATTCAATACCACACACATTTGACTTTATACTTTGCATTTTAATGTAAAAGAGGAAACTGCAAATCACTCTTAAATCTTCCTCCATGAAATCTTAAATCTTTTCCAAAACTGGAAATGATGTCATCATTTGCTCACTCTCATGTCATTCCAAACCCCTATTCCTGTATTTCATGAAACACAAGAGATGTTTATCAGAATGTCCTTTCTGCTCTTTTCCCTTATAAAAAAACGATGGTGAATTATATGGTCGAAATTTACACAAGAACAAAATGGAGGAGAACAAATGGCACACATTTTAAAAGCACAGAAGCATGAACAAGGTTTGGACCATGAACATTTTCATGTGGAATTTTATAGTGTTTTTTTTGGAGCTTGACAGTATAAACATCTCCTTTAGTGTTCCACTGAAAAAAAAATAGTTTTCGTAACCTAAAATCTTGATGTATATTAAATACACTGATAACAAAAGTAATGGGCATAAAGTTTGGGGTCTGTAAGATTTTTCTTAAAGAAATTAATATTTTAATTCAACAGGGACACAAAGTGAAAATAAAGACATTTGTAATGTTACAAATACTCTATTGCTTTTAAACTTTACATTCGTCAAAAAATAATATGTTTTTTTGTTTGTTTATTTGTTTTTACTGTGATAAGAAGAAGTTTCCTGAGCTCCAAATCAGCATATTAGAATAATTTTTGAAGGAACATGTGACTGAAGACTGAAGTAATGGCTGCTGAAAATTCAGCTTTCATCACAAAAATAAATGTAATTTTAAAATATATATGTATAAAAAGTTATTTTAAATTGTAATAACATTTCACAATATTACTGTTTACTTGATCAAATAAATGTAGTCTTGGTAGCATAAGAGAATTTATTAAAATAAAAAAATGAAAAAACATACCGACCCCAAAGTTTTGAATTGGTAGTACACAGAAACCTAATAAACAAATAGTCTATTAACTACAAGAACAATGGCAGATTATGTGTTTTGTTGTATTAAGTTAAGAAGTTATGCTTTAAAGCACTCATTTGTTAGATGTGGGATGTAAGAACTTGAGTAAAAAAAAGTTTTGGACACCAAAACTGTTTAAAGCCCCAAAGGAATCAGCAAACTTGTTTTGTTTCCACATCCACAGAGTTAGTCTCCATAAATGCCCGTACACACAAATACACACTTCCTCACCCTGTGCATCTCCTCCAGAGGTGAGGACAGCAATGGCTCTTCCAACACCCATCTTTGTGGGGTCCCCAGGTGCTGAACGCTGCATATTGACAAGATGGCCTGAGGATGACAAGAGAAACTTTGAATTGTCAACCTTTCTCTCGGTATCAGACCACTCTCTTCCCGACTGAATGAGTGGGAGCGTGACAGCAGTATAAACCCTCTTCCCTGGTATGCAGTGTCACACACAGTATCCACCCCCATCATAACTAAATTTAAAATGATCTGCAGTTGCACCACGTGCCTCTAGTGTTCTGATTAAAACACACATACAGTTTGCAGTGACTTTAATCCCATGCCTTGTGATCTTTATGCAGAAACACAACCAGATACAAACACAAAACACTTACGCAGACAGTCAAAAGTGCACACACATGGTTGGACAACCATACACCAAGATACAGCAACATGACCTTTATGCTATCTTTTCCCACAGGTCATACTGCGAATATGCAGGGCGAAAATACTCTCTCTCTCTCTCTCTCACACACACACACACACACACACCGACTTACAGCCATTGTGTATGGTGGTAGAACAGCTGAGATCTCCCAAGGTTTTATCATAATACTCTGCAGAAATTTTTCCTTCTGTAACGCAAGGGCATTGAAAAAAAAAATCATTTATTATTTCCATCCTAGAATAATGAACAAAGCTTTGACATCACTAAATTATTTACAGCACTTTCATCTGATCTTTCTGAGAAAACAATGCTATGAACACAATATCATGACTATATGGTGAGGAGGTGTGTGTGTGTCTTTGTATGTTTAGGAAAAGGAACTCTAATTTAGACACACTTGTTTCACACTTGGGGGTTTGCAATGCCTTTTACCCGGGCTTTTGCGGAGTAAACCCTGCATTGCAGTGCCAGATTTGTACAACATTTAATGTTAATGTGGGAAAGTCTTGTGAGAATCTTGGGAAAAACAAACAAATCAGTAATAATTTGCAGAGCATGCCATTGATTAAAACGTGTATGAATTTATAAATGTTATGGTGTTCAATTATAATTTTGTAATTTACAGTTAATATTGCAAATTAAAAAACACAATAAATTGTTGCATATAAAAAAACATACACACACACATACAGTATATTTATATATGTATATATATATATATATATATATATATATATATATATATATATATATATATATTTATATATAAGTTGTCATTAAACATAAATTGTGATAATCTTTTCTTCCTAATTGTGATGTATATCAGAGCAAAACAACTTCCCGAACAAGAAAAAAATGTAGGGTGGGACTTGATTTTATCATTCTGGTTTGCTATTGACGTGATCTCATGAGTTACAGGTTTTCCAGCTCTCATGTCAGTAAACCAGGGAAGAAAAGAGGAGTTATTTTGATTAAAGGGGACCTATAATGCCTCTTTTAAAAGATGTAATATAAGTCTCTGGTGTCCCCTGAATGTATCTGTGAAGTTTCAGCTCAAAATACCCCACAGATAGTTTAATATAGCTTGTCAAATTTGCCCCTATTTGAATGTGAGCAAAAACACGCTGTTTTTGTGTGTCCCTTTAAATGCAAATGAGCTGCTGCTCCCGGCCCGCTTTACAGAGTGGAGCTTTAACAGCTCACGCTTCGGTTGCTCAACAACAACAAAGCTGGAGAATCTCACACTGCCAAAATGATAATTGTCAGTAACGGTGTTCAGACTTACATTGTTCAAACTGGAGTCGGACACTGATGAAGAGACTTTAAAACTACAACTTTTAGAAAGCCTCTGGATGTTTCTGAATGGTTAGTGGATAAATTAATGTAGTTGCTGTGGAGTTGATTCAGCTCATTGACTATCATGTGCCGTCATGTTAATTTTTTTTGTGCAAATCCAGGGTTGAATTGACCCTTTGTGAAGCAGTTCAGTGTAAAATGACGGCATGAAAACAACACTCTACTACAACAAGTCTTCCTCTTCTCTAAAGCAGCCCAACATGGCCTCTATCCCCTTTGTTGTGTGTTCTTGGGGACAGGGTTTATGTAAATTTTAGGGTTAATATTGTCGCTAACCCGGGAAGACCCTAACAGCTGTTTGTTGTCGTCCTTAAACAGAGAATTCTTTAAAAGAATATATCTCCCTTTGCATTGAACTTTGAGTGTCGTAACTTTGCAGACACTGTTTATGTTCTAACAGCAAAATTACACACTAACTAAAGTTAAAATAATCATGAGCACTGATAAATCATTTATAATAAATACTACAGTATTCCATTAAAAAATAGGAATAGTCAGTTTTGATATCATTGTGACTTTAACAAATGTGAATTTTTTGGTGGGTCAGTAAAGATGTTGACATGGCCAGTGTAAATCTGAGCCCTGAAGCAGGAGGGAAAAAATCCTAAATATTAAGTAGCTGAGTAAATGAACTCATTCTCCTGTCCTGTGAGGTAAATCTATTTTTTATTTTCTCCATTTAGGAAAAAAAAGAGGAAGACTTTTAGTCACCAAGATTAGTATCCTAATAGGATTATAGTAGAGTCCGGTTTAAACTCTATGACTCTAACATGCAAGAGCTGCTGGGTGTTGGACAACACTGATGTTAGATGCAACGTCCAGACTCCAGTATGTTGCTGTCCACTGATCGAATGCTGTTGTGGATCGGGATCAGCAGACTTGATCAGATCAGAGTTGCTGGTGTTTTTGCATACAGCCAGCTAGTCCTGTCTCAATTAGTTGTTACGAATTAGAGAAGTAGACTGCTATGAACTTGCCAATCCTGTTTTGCGATTTAAAGAAGTTATTTACAGTGCTGAGTTAAACCTCCTTAACACCAGATAATTCTCTTCAGCAACATTAAATGTAGTGCGATCTGGGGCCAGTTGGATAAACTTAGCCTTTATGATAAGACTGTGTGTTAATAACTAGTTTGACCAACTAGCAGTTATACAAGGTGTAATCACTGGTACTTTTCAGATTCAGATTAGACCAAACTAACTTTTTATGTAACTGAATTCAATGTTGAAGAAAACAAATAGGTTACTAACTTTTAAGATAGTCTAAGGAGTTTATGCAACCGGTCACAGTTCTATATGATCATGGAAAGTTTTTCTGGAAACAAATTCCTGAGAAAATAATCAGACCTAAACCCACTATATGCTGTAAGATTTTTCGATAATGTAATGACAATGTAATGTACTGATACATTGTACAGTCTGTCTATCTTTGAGATCAGAGATTGTACAGTGACAGATTGTACAATGTGTACAGTGTTTCTTGCCAACATAAATCATTTACGATCCCAGAAATGTGCCTCAGATGGCAAAGATTGTGGTCAAGTTCAAACAATGTGTGCTGGCCTTTAGTTAGAATAATATGTTGCTTCATATTTTTACTGAAATACATAAATAAATAATCCCAAAACAATATATAACCTTATATCGACAATTAATGTTAGATTTTTTTAAAATAAAACTTAAGATCTAGTCTCCTTAGTTTAAATCTTGTAAAGAATAATGCACGGCTGGTAGTTAAACCCAAATTCTACAAAGCAGAATTGACAACACTGAAAAATTTTAAGGTGTCATGACATGAGAAATCAAATGTGCCTTTATCTTTTGACATATAAGAGGTCTTTGTACCATTAAAACATCCAGCAAGTTTCATATCTTAAAATGTCCTCCTCATTATAAACAAACTGCCTCCAGAGCAAGATGTCAATAAGTAGTTATCCATCGTGGCAACATAGGCCCCGCCCACTGGCATTCAGTCACTTAACAGCTGCCTTTTGCCTACACTGCATGAGAGTATCAAAAGCAAAAAGACCCCATTATAATCACTGAAGCTGTCTACACTGGGTACAGTATACAGACACGTGTTCAAATTCTGACATACACACACTTGAGTCTGACAACCGGACAAATGAAAGAGGAAGAACGTTGACTTTGACGCGTCCAGTTTAAACAGCTCGTTTGCGTCTGACATCAGAAGGATCCCAGACTCAGGATCAAGTGGATGGTTTATTTTAATGGTGGTTTATTTTTAATTGAAGGATTATACGTTTGTTCGGAGCATTTGACTGCAGATCCAAAAAAACTTTATTAACATACAGTAAGTGAACCTCATGGAACATATTAAAATGATAAGAAAAAACATGTCATGACCCCTTTAACTACAGTATGTACATTAACTTGATTGCCAAACTACTTCTACTTCATTTTCCAGAAGAGCCTTACCTGCACATAGTTCAGAGTTTGATTCATCCCGGCAATTCAAATCTTTTGATCCTGTTTAGAAAAACAAAAGTCTGTGTTACATCATTATACCATAATGGCAATTCTTTTTTAGTATTATGAGTTTGTTTTTTTAATAATTTTTTTAGGGGTGTAACGGTACACAAACATGACAGTTCGGTATGTACCTATTTTGAAGTCACGGTTCGGGGGAGACAACTAAATATGAAATTGCTTTTTTTTCTCTTTTCTTTTTTTTAATTAAACAGTTTTTTAAACAAATGTTTCTCTCTTTAAATAAATTTGATTATAATTACAATTTAGTTAAGGATAAAAAAAAATCTATCAAAGCTAATGTTGTAAACTACATAGGGAGCCCTTACTTCCACATTACTATAATATTAAAGGTTACAATTAACAAAACAGCCCAAATTATTAAATTCAGTTGCTACTTAATTTTACATATAATAATCAACACTAAAAAAAACCATATAAATTGCACATAAGTCAGGTTTTGCATTAACTTCTAAATCTAATTAGAAAGTTACTTTTCTGCTCCAATTCATTTTTGAAATATAATCATTTACACATTGGCTGTCATAACTTGTTTTCATGACAAGTTATTTAAACATACATTAAATAATCAAGACATTACTAACAGGTTAAGTAAATATAACGAAAAGGCTAATATAGTGCATATACAAAATGTTCCTCTTCATTTCTCTAGCGAACTAACATGCTGTAGACACTAAATGCCTGAGGTAAATGCAATGCTACGTTAATGCTACGTTCTCAAGCTTTTTTATTGATTGACACTGATTGAGAGATTACATGAAAACTCATTTCTTCTTCCGCACTTTTTACTGGTAGCAAACAGCGTTGCACTACCGCACGCGCCCCCTTCTGGATTGGATCAATTCGCAGATGACCATCTGTAGGCTATTCGTTGTGTGAGTGAACGGCGAGTTGTTCGGGATGGATATATGTAGCGTTACACCCCTAATTTTTACTCAACCGATTTGTTCATTTCAACACGGCAAACGATAGCATCATTAAATGCAATACAAGAGGTAAAGACAGGTCTGTTCTTTTCAAATTGACTGTAAAGGCTTCCAACAGGACGTCTTCCCAGATTTAGTTAAGCTAAGCTACTTTGTGTTTACAAAGAATATGCTTATTAATTTTAATAGGAAATGTCCGGATATTGTGCCATTTACACTATCAATCATGTTAGTCAATATACTAGCCTGAATACATCAGATCAGTTTATTGTAAGAGCTCACTTTCCATTTCCACTTTTTTAAAGAAACAAGTCAATACAGCAGCCTAATTCTGGAATTGATTTATGGACTTCTGGAATTAAACAGCCATTTAAAAAAAGTTTAATAAGCCTCTCCTGTTTTATAAATATCAATCCCCCTTTGAGCAATTCTTGCTCACTGTGACATCAGAATATTAAAGTGCTGTGTCATTTGATCATCTGCCTGCTTGACCACTGAAACATGGCATCTCATACTCAACACACAGATACACAATCAAACACACACATTCACAAACACATGAGTATATTATGATGTATGCAATATTAGAAAACTTGACTACATACACCCACAACAATGTATAGAGATAAAAGATGCACAGCTCTTTATTTTTACACACATATGAACACAAACACACACACGCACACACACTACTCGTACCGTAGACATGATTAGCATCAAACTGAATCTTCTTGTGCGTGTACTGCCAGATCAGCACCACCAGTCCAATATGAGGGATCCAGTGGAACAGGAGAAAAGACAGTTGCAGAAAGTACACAAACAACTCTAACAAACAAACACTAATCTGACACACGCATACAAACACATCCCAAATGCATACACACACCTGGCAAACACACACACAGTTATCCCACACTGCCTCCATTCCTTGGAATGAGATGGTGTGGTGATCATGACAAGGTCTTATCAGTATTATTAGAACTGACCTCACGTTCCTACTCACGTTTTTCTTGCTCCTTCCGTTGATTTCTATCCTTCTATACACTTTACTCATTTTTTGGGGCATTTTCCAGCAAATCTCTCTCAGACTCTCTGGAGTTTTTAAATAGGCATTTGTTTGTTGGTCTGTTTTCACTGGATTTCTTAATAAAATTAGTGAATAGAATTTTAGTTCTGCCTCAATACTTTGAAATCAGCTGGACTAACAGCAGTAGAGGCAGTCTAATACTGTAATAGGATTGCACGCAACACAGTTCACGTGTAGATTTTATTGGATCAAAGCAGGAGTTAGTACAGGTAATATTAGTGCATACTAAAACACACACACACTTTTCACAAACTGTGTTTTTCTTACAAGCCTCAGCATTATGGTGGCCTGATGGCACGTGGCCAGTCTGGAAGAGTTTCTTGCAAGTTTATTGTCACTTGACAAATCAGGCCAGTGCTGTAAATTCACTAAGTCTTGTTAGTTGATCCTGTGGAGGTTTTCATGCCTTGCAAACTAAAGCAGTTGGTTTTCTGTGATGTATTGAACATTAACATTCAACACATGGAAGGTACTTTATCCTTTTACATATGTATACATAAATATTGAATAAATATTTACATTATAAAATTTTAATAAATAATATTAATTGTAATAAATACCAATATTTGAACAAAAAATAATAAATAATTAGTATTATTTATTTCTTTTTAGAAGGAAAAACATAAAATAATAAATCTCATAAAATTATATCTCTTTCTGACACACAAAAATATGCTGCCAATCATCAAATAATCTGTTAAGGCTTGTGAAAAGTACAAATATAATGATAATGGCTCAACAGGGCCAACAGAAATAATCCTGAAACGCAACTCCTTACTGATTTTTATTTTTTAATTTATTTCTTTTTACAGTTTTTGGACATTTATACTCATATTTTTATTATTAATTTCAGTTTTGACCTGTGAATATAAAAATACTGTACTACAGGCAGGATCTCCGTCACATATATAGAGTAGTGAATGGGAAGTGAAAGTGACACCTGAAGGCCAAGTATGGTGATCCATACTTGGAATTTGTCCCCTGCTTTTATCCCATCCAAGTTAGTGCACACACATTAGGAACAGAGTATGGGTAGTGAACACAAGCCGTGATACACACCCGCAGCAGTGGGGACCCGTTATCCTGTGGCGCCAAGGGAGCGATTGGAGGTTAGGTGCCTTACACAAGGGCACCTCAGTCATTTCCTGCCAGTGCTGCGATCGATCCAGCAACCTTTGGGTTACCAGTCAGACTTGCTAACCGTAAAGCCAGATTATAAGGCTAATTTGTTTCTGAATAATCTAATTAATATTCATGAGTTTTAATTTTGTAATGTCACAACCATATTATACCAAACATACAATTTTATTCAGTTTCTTTCTCTTTTTCTGTCTCCAGTCTTCATTCAATAAACTGCAATACCTTTTCTTACCAGTGGGTGGAAATAGATATTCACCTGCTACTTCCCAGCAAAAGACTGCTACACTGTAATAATAGACTGCGGTAAGTTTTAAAGGAATATCTGATAATCTTCAAAAACATTTTTTTACTTTCTCTCTGAGGTGTATACCTCATATTTTCTCTTTCAGCCACTATTTATTCATCATGCCTGCTTATCGCACTTGATTCATTCCCCCATATTTAATTTCTCTTTAGCCTTTTCACCATCTCTCCTTTTCTCCATTTATCTTCTCAATAAATATTTCTGATTGTCTTGGTCCACCTCCACCCACCTTTATTTTAGTAAATTGCCCTCTCCTAACTTCTTTCGTGATCTTTCTCTCTTTACCCCCTCTTCCTGTTTTTAATTGTATGCTAAATGAAATGCTAAACCAACACACCCTTGACATTTAAAGCACACACACTTGAGAATGCGCACGCATAAACACACACTCACACTTTGTGTTGCATATCAAATGAATGTGTGTGTGGCCATGTAGGAAATGGAATGGAGGATATTTATGTAGTGGGACTGGGTACACAATTTTTAAACACTGAAACCTTGTGTATATGTGATCATAAGCTGGCAATATAATTATTGTTCATACTTGAGGTTCAGGGTTCAAGTTCACGATTATTTTTCTAAATTATCTGATTTTTTATTTTATTTTATTTTTTACCAAGTAGATAATAAAACAAGCAAAAAAATAGATGAAAACTATAGCTAAAAAAATAGCTGAAAAGTACCTACTACCTGTAGTTTTCAAATAAGCCTGAAGGATTAACTCTCAACTGCAGATTAACTCTGCTGGGCTGTGGCCCTCAAGATACCAAGTTTGACACCCCTGTCCCAGTACTTTGAGTAAAACTGGGTTTTCCAGGGATGGACTGGGTAGCGTATTCTCTTCAAAGGTGCCCCTTCCCAGCAAGCAATTTGCATTTAAAAGACGTCTAATAGCCGTCGAAACAGTCAAAATTTGGGCTGTCAGTGACAATTTAATAGTCGTCTAATGATATTCCATGAATAAACTATAAGTAGCCAGTCTGACTAGGAGCTAGGTCATGGCTACGCTTAAAACATGTCAAAGAAATGAAACCTTGACTTTGCATACATGGTGGAATATCATACATCCCCCAAGTTATTTGGCAAAAACGACATGTAACCAAATTCAAGGTTATTTTGGCAGAAGTGGGTTACTCATAGCTGGACTATATCGGTTCTTTAGTTAACCGAGACTGTGCTGGGTATCCACAATCAGAATAGGGCAACTATGTTAAGATTAAGATGAGTACTACTTAGACCTCACAGTGTCTGCTGTCAAGTAGCCTACCTTAAAGACATCATCATCCACTTAGAGAGCTGCACTGAACATCTACTATGTCTCCAGAAGGCTGCTAGTTGGGCTTCAGAAGCTGTACTTGGTCACCAACCCATGAAATACTGTCCAAAATTGAAGAATGTTACATGGGATTTGGATGTGGGCTGAAAAAGCATACAGAGAATAGGGTAGAAGAAAGATGAAGAAAATACTGCCATACAGGTTTGGAAAGACATGAGGATGAGAAAATGATTTGTCATTTTTGACTGAACTATCCCTTTATCATTGTAACTGTGGTATAAATGCCCTACGCAAGTGTCCTAATTGACCGTTCGCAAAGACCCGGCGCCTTTAGTTACTGTTGCTTTGTCCGACAAGCCATGCGCTCTCATGCCACACATCATGTTCTCACGAAGTGAAAAATACATCGCGGAGCAAAGAGGACACTGACAATACGTTGACAGACAAGACAGAGCAGGTTTATTTAAAATATTTAAAATATTTTTGTAATATTGTAGTACGTCAGTAATCAGACTGACTCCAGACAATGCCTTCAATATTCTCGGACAATATCACGGGCAATTTAAGAGAAAATCCCCCCATAAAGAGAGTAACATGATTCATTATGATTCATCTTTTTCCTTCAACTTGATTGATTCTACTTATGTATGATTCTTAGTTACTAGGTATATCTCGATCATGGGGTTGGACATACATAACAAAACTAGACACCTGTTTAGTTTTATTTCTTTTTTTGTTATTTTCAGACAAACAGTAATTTTGACCCAAGTGTTAGACACATTCAGTATTCAAAAACATATATACATGTTATCCCTGTAAGGAAAAGAAATGTTAGTTATGATTAATTAAAAATTAGAGTTAAAATTAAAATTTCTTCCACAGTACTAAAACGACAGTCAATGGTAACGCTCGTGAGTCATTTTGAGGACATCACATTCATCAAGTCTGGTGGAAATGTACACAATAAATACCTCATAGTGTAGTTTACCTTCAACCTTTTTTTTTTTTTTTGGAAAAACAAAACCTATTAATGATACTTGCTGAGAAGGAGGCACTGTGTGGTCAGAATGGGGGAAAAAATAATAATCAGCATGTGCCTTTTCAGGTTCTTGGTCTCATTCATAGACAACGCACAAACACACAGACACACACAAATAAACATTCAAGCCGCTATGCCCATAAGAATGAATAGGTTCTAACTTTCATGCTAAAACAAACACACACACAATGTTTCTCAGTTTGACACCTAACAACAGTGTGGTAACAAACCAAATCTATTCAATTACAGCTACAAATTCCCTCACTCCTCCATTTTTCCTTTTCCATCTTTCCATTCTTTTTATCTTGCCACTAACAAGCATGCATTTAGCCTACACCCAAGAACATTTCTGGGGTTTCAGTGTGGTGCTAGCTGTTACATTTTTGTAAACATCTTTAAATGTTTATTTGCATTTTATTTTTACATGTCCTTTGTGTAAAAGTGTCAAAACTCAGATGACACAAATATGTTTTTGTGTCTTTCAAGGCTCATAAGTATTGCTAATATTCCATAAAATTAGGTTCATGGCAAGTAATTTGAAAGATAAAACATTATTATACTCTGCAAATTATAGACATTAGCATCACTTACTGCGTAAATATCTCCACCCCTTTATGCCATAAAGTGGTCCTTGAGTAAGAAATTGTAGTATTACCTAATTAATATTCATGAGCTCAGCCTTCATATCGTGACATTCCCCTTAAAACTGGTTCAGGCCAGGCAAAAGGTGATGCCAATGCATGTGAACATGTTCTTAGCATCAAATGTTTCAAAATGTAATCTGAAGAAGCAAATAAACTAGGTAAGAGTAATTTACCTTAGCCAATGCATGGTATTGGGTTATCTGTCCTGGCTTGAACTGCCTGCTAGCATTATGCTTTCAACTCCCCATGTCTCAATCCACCCCAGTGGGTAATGACTGCAACTTGACAGACAAACATTCAAGAGCATATTTCAAATAACATAGCCAGCATGGGTCCGAAGTGTAAAGAGATTCAGTTGCGCTGCTCTGTTTTTTAATAAAACACAGAATATTTTAGTGATGATATTGATTGTTGAACAGCAAATGAGTAATTAATTAACAGCATATCTCTTCAGATAAAAAGGAGCATATAAAGCTTCTGTACTGGTTTAAAAAATGAAGGTCCAACAGTATCTGAAGATCTTGTTGCATCCCTGATCCCCATTACATTTCTAAAGCTCAGTGATGGACTGTAAAAGCATAACTGTTCACCAAACTGCTGCTATTTCATGATGGAAAGCAAACTTTTTAATGGCCATTATTTCTTCTCATAAACAAGCGGTGCGTGCGGATGCAAGTGTGTGAGGTGCAGTTTATTCTGGTATTTGGTGTTGTCATTGATAAAAGATGAGCAAGATTATGTGCAAGAGAGTTATGGAAAGCGATTAACTTTTGAATTATCTGATCGTGAGTTCATCTACTGAACCATAAATCCTAACCATCCCTTGAGTCTCTTTGGCACTCCTCTTCTCCCGCACTTTATTTTTCTCTCTCCCTGGTAGACTGTTTGTTTTCTTCTTACACTCAATTTATGTCTCAGACTAAAGAGAGAGGGATAGTTTTGCTGTTGCTTTAAGTTTACCAAAGTGACAGATCAATTTGGTAGGACTGTGATGTACATATATTCATCATGTGTTTTCATATTTAAAAATTGAATAAATGTCGATTCACCTGTGTATTACCTCTCTCCATTCTGTAGTCACTTGTGCCTGTATTCTCAAATATTAGTTGTTTGGTTTATTCTCAAACTATGATCAATTGCTTGTCTGCTTTTATGCCTTTAAAATTTTCCTCTACATTTCATTTTAATCCCAAATCCTTGGTCATTTTTACATCAGCTTTAATACTATGCTATTAAAATGTTTAATTTTCATCAATCCAAAAGTGAGTCTGTATACCCATACACATTCAGGAGAACCGCTTGTGTCTCCTATAAGCCAATTACAGAAGTGCTGAAGTGTGTATTTGTCTGTTTATCTACTCTGGAGCAATTGGTAAAAGTGAAATACGGCTAAATAATACATGTGTGTGTGTGTGTGCGTCTGGCCCTGGGTCTACTTTAGTCAGCTAAGCTATGAATGATTAAGTATGTGTTATTAAAATTTGAGTCTTAATTATCCCTGAGTCTTTATCATATCACTATGACTAATCTCTATAACCACTCATGTCTGAGATCAGCCTATTCCTTTAACTGTAGGTCTATAGTAGTAATAATAGTATATAATCAACAGTTTTCTTCACTACATTTTCACACAATAAGCACTGATTTATTATGATTAAGTGTAAATTCAATCATTAAATTCAAATGTTTATTTACACCCAAATTGATTGATAAATGCTTAATTTAAACCAGTTTTTATAATGCACAAGGTCACAATTGCTATAATGTGATATTGATTTTATACAACAGTATACAAGAAGTTAAGATAAGTAAGTTACATTCTAGACACAGTATTATCAGATACTTTGTCTATTTTTGCTCTACCAATAAGAATTTCAGACTACTCTCATGTCTCCAAGCAAAACATGGTAGTTGCGTTCTTGAATGAATCAGTATTTTTTTTGAACAGGTTGAGTGAATGATTCAATGATTCACTTGTAAAGACAGTCTCAATCAGTGTTTTTGCACAATTTGGTTAATTGAATCATTTAATGATTTATAGTAGGCATGAAACATAATTTGTAATAGTCTTTTCTTCCCTGTTGTGGCCAGTGTTGGGAAAAGTTACTTTTAAAAGTAATGTATTACAATGTTACGTCACTCCCTAAAAAAGTAACTAATCGTGTTTTTGGCAAATGTAAAAGCTCTTTCGCACCAAAAGTTTAATGAACAAGCCCCAGGCTGAAGGAAATTCAAATTTGTGCCTATACAGTAGAACAAGCCTTTCAGCTCTGCTGCCACTCTGGAATACAGAATATCAGGACGCAGGAGAAGAAATAAATGAGTAAATGGATGCTCACATTTAGTCTACAACTAGTGGAGAATAAACATCATGTTTACACGGCGCACACAATGCCTCTGCACTCCCGATTTCTCTCAACATGGGGAAAGGAGAGTTGTCAGTCTATAAATGGGAAAACAAATGAACTTGCGTTACTTATTTGAAAAAGGAACTCATATATTTTGCTGTAAATTTAAGAGTAATGCATTACTAGTTACTTGAAAAAAAGTAATCTGATTACATAACTCACATTACTTGTAATGCGTTACCACCAGCACTGGTTCTGACATATATCTGAGTGAAACATCTTCACGAACAAGAAATAAATGTAGGCGGGCTTGATTTTGTCCTGTGGGAATTAATTGGATCGTTATCACTTGCTACTGCTGTGATCTCCAGTGAGGGACAGGTTGTCCCGCCCTCGGACCAGTAAACACGTCATCAGAGAAGAGATGTCCCTGCAAGTGGGAGAGGAAGTAATTCTGATTAAGAGGCCACATGAATTTTAAAAAATAATGATATGCACAAATTAATAATTTACAATGAATACTGCAATATCACGTAAAAAAAAAAAATGAATTTTTCGATTTTGATTTCATGGTGACTTTAAAAATGCAACCTACTAGTGAAACGATGTAATCGGCAGAAAGATTCAAAGTGTTCAACGTTATCAGCAGTTATAAACATCTTGACATTTTTTCTGTAATATTTTAATTAATTTTGTTTTGATGAAAAAACTGAAAAGTCCTTCCGTCAACAGGTTTAGTCTTTTAAAGGCTTAAAAGATTCAATGAGTGTGGGTTAAAAGAGCAAACATTCAGATGTTACATTTTATGAAACTGACAGCATCAATTATGAACCAGAAATGACCTACTCCTGTAGCCGACCAAACCCGGTTTCCCTTACATCCTGTATCCTCGTTCAGTGCTTGATTTAAATCTACTGTGACGGCAATGTTAATGATATTGCGTCCACACACCTCACTACATAATATGCAGGCCTTCATTTGGGCAGGGTGTACATGTAGGGCGGTGGGAATACGTGTATTAGTGTCAATGTAAACACTGTGTGCATGTGAGTGTTTGTGTGTGTGTGTAATTGCCGTGACGGGACAAGATGTTGGAAGTTCGTTAGTGCGTGGCGGTGGACCGCTTGAACGCACCACAGCAGGTCCAGGGAGAGGGATCACACAGAGACAGACGGAGAGAGAAGAATAATAATAAATAAAGAGTAAAAATATCAAACAATAGAAAAAACTAATAAAGAAAACTGAGAGATGCCTGATGTGCATTGAAAATGAAATACTTTGTGTTTCTTTACATGTTTCTGAGACTAAATAGTAGCCTTATTTGGAAGTATTTACTTATCAAGGAAGTACAGTGCAGCACAATTACACAATATCACGCAAGAAAAAGTGTTGCACTGAATATCTGCACCTTGATGACAGGAAAATAATAATAAATGGAAATAATAAAATGCAACTATCCATATTAATTATATATAGTCAGTATAGTAAGCTAAATAAGACTTATCAACTTTTAAAAGGGAAGAGAAAACCTTTTTCCATTTATTTTGGTTCAGAGTGACAGTATTTTGGCGTAAAATCATGTCACTGTTCATCTGACGCTGCCAAGTAAGGCAGATGGCAACATGGACAGGTTTCGTGACAAGCGCTCAACCTCAAAAAAAAGAAACAAAATTACACAAGGTAAAATAAAATATGACCCAGATTGCATTAAAAATGTGCTGAAACGTGGTTTGTGTCAACCACATTGGGTTTTGTGCTATGCATTACTGGCTTCTTAGAAAATTAAACCAACAAGAGGCATTTAAAAACTAGACACTCAAACTATAAAACAAACTAACTAGTCTAGATATTGTTTGAATGAACATCAGGGAAGTTCTGTGTCAAGAGTATGAGGTAAAAGTCTCTTTGACATGAGAAACTGGAGCAGTACATAGATCATAGAGAAACCACAGACTGAGAATGACCTTTGTAATTCACACTGAATCATTTTAGTGCATGACTGCAGTTTAGCTGTTGGCACTCTTATGACACACAGAGACAAACGTGCATTTACTAAAGCATGATGTTGTATGGATTGATATGACAGGAATTCTGACAGAATTAAATATTTTGACGTTTCTGTCTTTAATCCCTTTCTTCTGTCTGATTCTATTCCTTCTCTTTCACCTCATTGTTCCCTTTGCTCAGTCATTCTTTTTTCTCTTTCTTTCAAAGGCGTTTTTTGAAATGGCTGACAGAGGGCCAGAGAGAGATGGGGGAGGGTAGAGGTGGAAAGAGAAACAGTGAGAAAGAAAGAGAGAAATGGAGTGACAGTCAGTGACGGTGGGTACAAACCGTGACCTTAAGAGCAGAAGCAAGGGAGCATGACGGAGAAGGAGAGAGAGAGACTCTATAGCTCTTCTTAAAACAAACATTTTCTCTTGTGTTGCCAGAAAAGGCCACTTCCTTCCATGAAATCAGCATCAGTGGAAGACTTCAAGCAGCTGCTGCCAAATTAACTGATGAAGATAAAGGGCACACTAAGTCTCACTGACGTTGCAAATGCAAGTAAATACTTGCCTTTTCATAAGTCCTCTTTGACAACGTCTAACACCACTCAAAAACTATTTTTGTTGCTTGTTCATTTTACTTAATATGAACTGGTGCAAAACAACTTTTTGCCACAACTGCATTTAACTGTGTTCAGTTCACTTATATTTGTAATAGAAGTTTATTTAACCATTTTTGTCCAATATTTCTTGTTGCAGACAATCTCTATAATTTATTCCTGTGATGACGGCAAGCTAAATTTTCAACAGTCATTACTCCAGTCTTCAGTATCACATGATCTTTCAGAACAGGTGCTCAGAAAAACATTTATTCTCATTATTATCAATGTTGAAAACGGCTGGGCTGCATTTTTGTGGAAATCATGACAAACTTTTTCAAGATTCTTGATGAATAAAACGAATTGCATTTATTTGAAATCTTTTGTAACATTATAAATGAATAAATCTTTACTGTCACTTTTTGTTAAATATATATAACTAAATGCTAGCCATTACAAATGCCATTCTGTTCATTTCAAAGTTGCATCTGTAGAATCAAACCTTCGAATCTTATTTATTACATTTTTAATATGCTGTAAATATCACCATAAAACTTGAAAAAAAGAAAAAAACTTGACTCATGTCGACTTGAGTGTGATTAGTGTGAATCTAGGCTTATTAATTAATCTGAATATCTGATGTTCCTACTACTTATAATTAAAGCACCACATGTTGTCAAGTTAAGAGAACTGTCATGCTAACACACACACACACACACAGGTTTGTTTTGCTATCAAAGTGAGGACATTCCATAGGCGTAATGGTTTTTATACTGTACAATCTATACATGCTATCCCCCTACACTACCCCTAAACCTCCCCATCACAGAAAACATTCTGCTTGTTTACATTTTTAATAAAACATTGTTTAGTATGTTTTAAAAGCTATTTGAAATATGAGGACGCATGAAATGTCCTCATTTTTCACGTTTAAGTTGTAATTCCAGTGTCATACCCATGTCATTATACAAATTTGTGTCCTCATAAATCACCAAAACGTACACACACACACACACGTACATGCACAATAGTACAATCCTCAGTGATATTTCGTCTTGTCATTGTGGACAAGGGCAGACCCACGTGTTGAAATGTCCGCTGTATTATTTTCAGGCAGTGATTTCTGTCAATACCATCAAGCTTTATAAGATACCCTGTCAACAGCGTCTGATTCTCACACGCATGCAAGTACGCCACAAACGCGGTATGACAGATCCTCCTGTTAAGTGAAGGCTCCTGCATGCATTCACATTCAAGGGGTAAAGCTCCTGACACAATCTGCTCCTTTCTTCCTCACTATCTTTCTCTTTTTACTCCTTTCATCCTGATCCTTCTTCCCAGTCTGCAGAGACCGTCTATCCAACAGAGCGTTTCACTTCTTTCTTTCTCTTGCACGCTCAATCTTTCCATTCCCAACCAGTACTTTCTATACTTTACTATTAAAGGGAGAGAAAAAAAAAAGTGAAAATCCTAAAGACAGACTTTGATTTGGGCTTGACAAAGCCTTACCTTTTGTGTGTGTGTGTGTGTGTGTGTGTAGTTACAAAAGTATTTTGGTTATTTGTTGTGTAGTTACAAATATGCTACTCTGGCAGATGCAAAGTCATTTTGACAGTTGATATGCCAGTATCAGCTTCATATGTATCTTTGAGCATTCTTTCATTGTGGGATTATTTGGCATAATCAGTTAGAAAAAAATAAACCTAAGTCAGAACAGGCCAAAGGTTTCATGAACACAACCTGAATCCTCTAAGATGAGTTAATCAGAAGTGGAAGTCTATGGGAATTTTGATCTTATACACTCTGGGAAATTATCTGTAATATATAACAGCCCAAAGCAGACAGAACATGCTGACTACCTTAGCACTATGTTTATTGGATCTATTCTACAAGATCTAGGAGGAATTATGGTCACTCTCTATGAGATTTGGGAAATGTTAATGTCTGCTAAAGGCTGGAATACACCATACGACTTTTAAAATCTGAACAGATTTTAAAACACAAAGCATCGTACACTTGATACTCAGGAAAACCTCAGTATCATTAAAGGATCATTAAGCATCACACACTACCAGACTTTCAGCTCGTTCCAATAACAACTAACTAACTCACTCATAAAAATGCTGCCTGTGCCCATCATACACTATGTGATTTTCTTTGAAATCTGTCAACTCAAATCTGTGCTCTGGCTTTCAGCAACTAGCATTGACTCTTTCAGACTGTAAATCGGGGCAAAAATGTGGGCAAAAGCTGTAGTGTTTTCCAGCCTTAAGGGAAAACCAATCAGTAAGAAAACTTCTAGCACAAATCAAGCTTAAGGACTGTGCAGAAATTGGTGGTTGTAGATTAAAAGCCCAAGTAGAAGTTTCATTTAGAATTTTGTTTTGGGTTAGGGATTTTTAGAACGACATGATGACTTTAACCAATAGTTGTATTTTGGTTTTGAAACACCAAAACCATCTCTGTGAAGAGGAAATGGGACAGGAACTGGAAATGCATGAAGCCAGAGAGTGAAAGAGAGAGACATGAGTAAGGATTAATTGGCTCTGAAAGATGTTCCTAACAACACTACGGAAGACTGTGTAGAATTTCAATGAGAGTCAGCGGGAGGGAAATGCGTGTCTGCTAGAGAACGGTTTCCTGTAGGACCCAGGAGCTGTTTGCCCTTTTACATTTATTTTCTATTTACCAAGGCAGTATCATTGCAAAAGAGGGCAATTATCTCAACAGCCAGAGTCCACAACCACACTTGTTTAACTAGCTCACAAACAGAGCACCCTTCGCTATCGGGAGACTGCATACTTACAGAGGAGATTCCTTCTTTTATGTTTACTGTTATTTATTTATTTTTACTTTTTTACTTAATTATAGGCTTCTTCATTTATTTGCAGTGTTGCTCTTTACTCCCTCAAATGAAATACTT
The DNA here is from genome assembly GCA_038088235.1 of Zacco platypus. Classification (NCBI taxonomy): domain Eukaryota; kingdom Metazoa; phylum Chordata; class Actinopteri; order Cypriniformes; family Xenocyprididae; genus Zacco; species Zacco platypus. Next base: position 24,164,949 of record CM076074.1, read on the forward strand.
GCATCTGAACCATACATTTGAGTATGGTGCCAAAAAACAGCGTAAGCATAATGCAATACTTAGACCTGTCCAGCTGTTTTCAAATTGGGGGCCGCAAGGAAGTGATAGGGGCTCTGTGGAAAAGTTTAGAGAAAATGTTTTTGACAATGAAAATGACAATAAAATATAAAAATAAATGCATACAAAAACAACATTTAACAGTATGGTGCTATAATGAGAAAATCATAGAAAAAAACGTAATAATAATGTAACTTAATAAAGGTGTGTCGGTGTGTGTGTGTACAGGTTTATGGTACATTGTGGGGACAAAACAAGGATAGTAAAACCCGGGATCACCTACATTGTGGGGACCAGTCAGCGGTCCCCATTGGACCAAAGGATTAATAAACATACTAAATGTTTTTTTGAAAATGTACAAATACAGAATGTTTTCTGTGATGGGTAGGTTTAGAGTAGAGGGATAGCATGTACAGTTTGTACAGTATAAAAACAATTACGCCTATGGAATGTCCTCACTTTGATAGCAAAACAAACCTGTGTGTGTTTGTGTACTTGTTTTGGCTATACTTGTGAGGACCAAATGTCCTCAATTATATTGTGAAATACTTTGACAACCAACTAGTGAGGACATTTGACTGGTCCCCACTAGATAAAAAGACTTATAAATCAGCCAAAATAAGTTTTTATTTAAATCTAGTGATGGTCACATGTTTCTGTGATTAGGAGTAGGGGTTGGGTTAGGTGATAGAAAATATCATTGACCTGATATAAAATCAATGGAAGTCTATGCAATGTCCTCGCTAAGATAGCAAAACAAACTTGGTGTGTGTGTGTGTATGTGTGTTAAATTGCTTTTATACAACAGTTCAATAAACAAGAAGTTAATATTGAGTAACTTACATTTTAGGCTCAATTTTGACCGCTACTTTTTCTCATTTTTCTCCGCCAATGAAAATAGTTCCAAACAAAGCCACAACAGAAACGTCCGCATCTCTGAGCAACACAGCAGTGGCGTTCCTGAACCAATCAGAGCTGTTGAACGAATCAAACGAGTGAATTATTTGATGACTCGCTTGTTTTGTTCCTGAATGAATCACTGCGTTTGAACGAATTATGAAAAGAATGAATTATCAAATGAATTATTCAATTACTATTTATACAGTAACTTGTCGCCACCTACTGGCGTATGTATCTAACCTTTGTAAAGCGACACTGAAAATCCCCACTACTAATAAACAGACTGACAAGCTATTAAAGTAATTAGCTTAGCAACATGCTCGTCTCAGATTCTTTTGAAATCAATTCTGAGTCTAAACGAGAGTCAAACATGCCTCTGCCAAGCGGGGCACTATTTCTGTGGCACACGGAGTCGGAGCCCATTAATTATTGGATGGATTCATAAGCATGCTGGGGGTATGAAACAGGCCAGTTATGCTCACTGTAGTTGGTTTACAATGAAAGCTGAAGTGCAGGTGTCAGCAGAACGATGGAGAGAAAGAGAATGGGGGAATGCAGAAAGAAAGAGAAAGACGGCAATTATCTGAGGTTAGCCTGGTGCGTCTGGTTTTGTTCATGTTTACAGTGCTGTGTTCTGAACACTAACGAGACAGACAACACTCGTTAATAATAAATTGGGCAGGAGGTGACAGAGAGGGACAGAAAGACAGTGGAAGAAGAGAAAGAGAGATCTTTGAATGATTTCTTAAATTAGATGCATTAATTAAAACACCTTAGACACCCACATACAACAACCTGGACCAGAGAGTTCAGAAGATGATAACTATAACTAAATTATCATATTTAGATCAAATGCATCCTAACAGTGCTGATCCAGTTAAGATTATGATGGTCATAATTGTATCTGCTTGACATGACCCTTTCAGACATGCATTTTGATTAACCACCGTAAACAATTTAAAACTACGCATCAATTTTTACAAATCTCCAACTTCCATTAAAAAATGTTTTATGGTTTACTCAAAAACATTCTCTTCCTTCAAAATCAATATGAGGCTTCAAATGAAACACAAAACCCAGCAAATGCACAGACTATTGCAATGCCCATTATACACCGGTGAGATCACTGATAGACACAATCATGAAACAGCTCAGATTTGGCTGGACTCTCCTCCTGGCTTTCCTCGTTGTCATTTACCTTGGAATTCTGGATTTTTTTTCTGCTGCTTAGTGTTTGTGCATGGCAAGAAATGTTATTTGAGTGCATGTTGTTATTTTTTCAGGACTTTCTGAATGAGGACATGGCCACATCTGTGCTTCATGAGGACATTTGTGTGTAGAACATTTTGAACATTTGACAAGTTGGAATGTTTGAAAACAGGTGAATAATTTAAAAAAAAATACTGCATCTCTTTTTTTTCAAAAGTTGTCACAAACTAAGGTCTAATGCCTATAATCTAAATTGTTTACATAAGAGGTGTGTGTGTGAGAGAGAGAGAGAGATTGAGAGAGAGAGAGAGAGAAGAAGTTTAAGGGCAAAGAATCATTGTTTTGTAGTCTCTCTTATTCTTGTCAGTCCTGCTGGATATTTCCTCATTTTCTCTTCTCCCCTGCTGTCTTTCTATCCCTTGTCATGCTTTGGAGATTCCTCTTTTATCTTTTTAGTTTTTTTTGTTTGTTTGTTTGTTTTTGTTTTATTTCTGCAGCAGTGATATTTTTTGTCTTTTTGTTCTCAAAAAGTTCAATGTCATAATTTTCTGCAATATGCTTTAAGAGTATTCCTTTATTTGTGTATTTTTCTGTTAATGTACATGGTTAAAGTCCTCTTTGACATTCACAAAATATATTGTCATAAACAGAATTAGGCAATCAGATAGATAGATAGATAGATACATAGATAGATTGATTTTCTGCCATTATTTTAAAATCTGATACTTCAAATGAGGAGGTGTATGTGTGTGTGATTTATGAGGCCACAAATGTGTATAATGACATGGGTATAACACTGGTATTTACTTAACTTAAACATTTCATACGTCCTCATATTTCATATAGCTTTAAAAACATACGGAACAATGTTTTATTAAAAATGTAAAAATCCAGAATGACATTACGCATATGGAATGTCCTCACTTTGATAGCAAAACAAACCTGTGTGTGTGTGTGTGTGTGTGTGTGTGTGTACTTGTTTTGACTATACTTGTGAGGACCAAATGTCTTCACTTATATTGTGAACTACTTTCACAACCCACTAGTGAGGACATAGACTGGTCACAAGAACCCAGACTCTCCAGACTCAACGGACTCTCCGGATTCTCCAACCAACAAACCTGAAAACCAACCCGAAAACCAAGTCTGCTCCAACCAACCTGAAAGTAACCTTAAAATAACGTTAGAATAACGTGAAAGTCACATTACAATAACATGGAAATAACGTGAAAATAATGTTAGAATAACCTGAAGATAACGTTAACTATGGTATGTGGAGGGTGCTGGTTTAGGGTGAGCTGTAGTGCCTACATGCTTCCAGATGGGAACTGATTGATAATTTAGTGAGGTGCTTGTCTTCAGCCCAGTTCATTTTTAGGGGTCCAGTCATCTGTAACAGTGTGAGCACCTAGGCAGACGAAAGCAGGAGAAACAGGTTTCCAAAGAACTTCTAAAGCTTTAACAACAACTCAAAGGTAGGCAGAACACATCCAACCATAACAGTGACTGGACAAAGAATGAACAAAACAGGGACTACTTATACAGGAACTAATGAGGGAACTAAAGAGATAATTAATGAACACCAGGTGAACTGACTAATCAAACACAGGCAAACTGGGTCAACTGAAGATGAGCAAACAGAAGGTTCAAAACAGACAGACATGTGAATAGTTTTCTGCAGTAAATATGTTCCTACTTACAAAAATTTGCAAATATAAAAAGATTTCTCTATGGGCTATTTTTCACCGATATGTGTAAAATTTATTTAAAAAACATCAAAACTGTATTTTTTTATAAAGTAAGAAAGGAAAAATAAAAAAATGATTTGTGGAAATCAAAAACAACATATTTAATGAATACCTGGAATAAATAAATGATAAAATACTTTTCTTTCAAAGATTCAATAAAGAAATAACGGGTTATTTTAGACCCATGTTATGCATTAGAAGGGGTTTGCCTAGCTTATGCATCAAAGGGTTAAATCTAGTGATTTGCACATGTTTCTATGATGGGTAGGTTTAGGAGTAGGGATTGGGTCAGGCCATAGAAACTCATTAACCTGATATAAAACCTATGGAAGTCTATGAAATGTCCTCAATAAGATAGCAAAACAAACCCGTGTGTGTGTGTGTGTGTGTGTCCTATGGGGCAATTATAATTCTGGGTCCAGAGAGTGGCATGAAAGTCGGTTTCTTGTCCTCAAAAAAGCTTCTGAACATTTCCACCATTATTGTCAGGCAGGAAAAAAAGATACATTTCATTGAACACGTTGACCTTTTGTGACAACACAGTGGGAGATTTTGTCACACTATATTTTAGTTGTAAAATGTAAAATTATAATGTAAATTATAGATTATAATGTACAAAAATATCAAACCATTGTTTTTTGACATTTAACAAGTAGCCCTAATGTAATTAAAATTTTTAAACATAAAAAACATGACTTCTTGGAACTTGACATTCATGAAATACCCTTGGCTGAATGTATAATAATGTGATTTTATTGTGTTCACTTGTTTACCACAATAAACAGCTAAAGCAAACATATCATGGTATTGGAATGTAGAGTTTAGAGGACAAATTTCCTCATAATTAATTAAGTTTAATTTAAAAGAGGTTTGAACTGTTTGAAACCACACATTATAGTAGCAAATCTGCTCATCATTTTCATAATGTTTCTATTTTTCTGGTTATTAAAGACCCCCTGCGGTGAAAATAAAGTTTTTAATGTTGTTTATACGTCTATGTGGTCTTTTTAATAAAGGCCTACTTTAAGACACCATGCGCAAATAAATCAGTCAATATCATTGCTTAGTATTTTTATCTTAAAACTGCAGTAGAGCTACCAAAGACAGGCTAAAAAACATGGTGTGAAACCAACCGTGTCCTAATGTCACAAACATGTGACACAAAAACACCGAAGGGAGTGGGAGAGGAAAAGTTGGGTATATATAGCAATATAGCAGGCAAATTATGCGTATATGATGTATATTACGATGTTATGATGAAAGATGTCTTTCTATGATGTTAAAAGCATTTCTAAGGATTCTGATTTTTAGAAGGCAGCTGTCTGACTGAAATGGTGAACGGGAACATTTTGTGTAACATTATTAGCAAAACATTATTATTGCCATTGTGTAGCGTTTAATAGTTGATCAAGTAGTCCGAGCTAATGCGATTGAGTGGAGGCGGGGACCAATTTGCATATCCTTTAATATTCCTCCACGTAAGCTTCAATTTATGAAGAACTAGTAAACAAGTTAATGAATATGATGGGCCTGCTTAAAAAGTCAATGTTTTTTTGACCATCCTGCTTTCGTCACATATTCAAAATAACATTCTTAGATTAAAATCTGATGTGTTTCTGACTGTGATGTTCTTTTCTTCTTTAAAATGCCTCTTTGGTGTGTGACTCAAACTTGCAGCGCTATAAGTAATAAACACAAGCATGAACAGAAGGCAAAAGTATAGATTTAAGTTATAGCAGTCAATCCCTGCCCATTAAAAAGAAAAAAAACATTTTCACGAAAACAGCAAGGATGAATTTGAATAAATGGAGTTCTAAATGAAAAATAAGTGTTGTGTGGCCTTTATGTCCCTCAGGATCATATGAAAATGTGAACTTATGAAATTTTATAAGAGGCCTTTTTTACGCATGCTTCCCACTGAGCATTTGAATTGGATAATTTAATCATTTCCGAGTATGAATGCCAGTTTTGTTTACTGAAGTGCAGCAGTTTATCTAACCTCCTTATTTCAATAGAATTAAGATATAGGAACGCTGGCCTTCTCAATCTTAATGCTGAGAAGGACACGAGAGGCAGCTGGAATGGATAGATTTGGAAAAGGAGAGGAGGCCGGTGAATCGAACGTGATGCAGAAGATGATGGGAGAAAGAGAGAGAGAGAGAGATGGGCAGAGGTGTTTAGGGGGAGAAATACTGAAAGAGAAGGAGAGAGAGAGAAGGGGGGAGAGAGCAGATGACAAATTGAGATGAATAGATGTAGTCCGGTGCAACAGTGGGAAGCTGCGGCTTATTAATAGAGAGAATTAGAAAAGCAGGCTGAGTCAATCTGCACCATGTCACCCTGTATCAGCAAGCAATCAGAGACACACACACACACACACACACACTACAAATTCAGTCTCCTTTTTGCCCTACCTCTTCCTTATTCTCTCTCAAACACCCATACACTGCACACATGCATGCTTGTATAGAGAAACATACATAGTTTATATTCATTCATCACTATGATTGTCATAGAATATCAACATCATCTAAACTTGAATTGTTCTTAAATTAACATAATAATGAGGACTGTCGAACAATTAAAAATTTTGATTGAATGAATGAATTATTTAATATTTGTTAAGGAAGTCACCTATACAATTTAAAGACATTACAATATTGTCACAGATTGCATCAAATAGAGATTACAAAAGTTGTTTTAGAAGCAATTGTTTGTTTTATGTTCATATTGAACCAATTTAATCCATTGCCTACATAATCCGTTTTGCAATCGAATCGTCGGTTTGTCCATTATTTTTATAGTTTATTCAATCACCTTCGGCTGTTGTTTTTTGGATAGTTTATCTTTGTATATATTTAATGATTTATGCGCAGCAAGTTGAGTTGCTCTAAAAGTTTTCATGAGTTTGTTATGCTAATGTGACCTCAGACACATCAAGCAGTTGCCAGTGTGAGAAGCTGACAAGGTGCAACATGGGAGGTGCTCTATTGATCAAGAGGCAAAATGGCGGCGAGTCCTCCTTGGACCTTCCCCAATGAGTTTTAAGCAGGAGGAAACATGGACAGGCATTCACAAAAACACACACAATTGCAAATAGTTCTTACAACAGTAGCTCGCAATAGAAGATTCAATCAATTATTTGAGACTAAAACACAGAAGCAGCATTATCAAACCTAAAGAGATGGTGCAGAAAGGCTACAATGTTACACAATAACACACACATAGGTGACACATTCAGCAGAGGGAGGATGGAGGGAGTCTTTTCTCTTCCAAGGCTTTAGGTTGGCCTTCTTCCTCTGTACTCCAGATAAGTATCAATAGAAATAAAATGAGTGCCATTTGTCTGTCAAGATTTGAAGGGTAGTTTTGTTTAATTGCAAGGATGCAACTAGAACTCTATATTGTCCTTCAAATTTCATCTGCAATAGTAACATATTCCGCTTTGACATGACTCATGTGCTATTTTCAAAATGTTTTGAAGCCATTTCGTGGAATTAACTGACTTTAAAGGAGTTTACCCCAAAAAATCTGTCATCAATTAATATAATTACATATAAACCATGAGCAGTGCACATATCAAGCACATCAAATATGGTTAAGGGAAGCTCACCCGTTAATTGCTTGATACGTGTCCAAACCTCATTGGTTCTTGCACATCAAGCACCACGTGTAAACGTCTGTTTACCATGTTTGATGTACTCTTGATGCGTGTTGATTAATGTGAAAAGCCTAAATTAAATCTGTTCTACAACTTGAATTAAAGAGCTTGATTCTTATGGATTTATTTTACTATTGCTCTTCAAATCTTTTGAACCATTATAGATTTGGTGGAATGGACTTTCAATGGGGGGGACGGAAAACTCTCAGGTTTTATTAAAAATATCATGATTTGTGTTTTGAAGATGAACAAAAGTCATGGATTTGGTACGAAAATTTTCATTTTTGGGTGAACTAACCCTTAAAGTCCATATAATACTGAGAATTGTTTCTAAACACAAATGTTACAAATGTATTACTGAAACACACTGCAAAGACTGAACTCTGTAGTACATGTTTTTCATCAAATCTGTGTTCGGGATTTTTTGTGCGGGGCTAAAACGGTGGCTTGATGACGCACTGGAGCCACCGGACATGGCCCCTCCCCTAACACTATAATAATAACTACAGTGTATTAGCATCAGTACGTTAGTTACTACAGCCTACATTTTGATAGCTAGCTATGCCTTCATTGCGCAAATGCATATTACCTGCTTGCGATAATATACAAAACAGCACGGTGTCCTTATTTAAATTGACTAAAAATGTCAAAAAAAAAAATTGCCTTCATCCTCCTGTCTCACCGACAACCGATGATCTCCCGTCCCGGCCTTCATCCTCCCGTCTCACGGCTCCGACATCTGGTGCCTCAGTCGGCAGTAGTGCGGCAGTATGTGCCCATCAAGGAGTGTAAGTTGCTTTGTGTGCTTATGTTATAATTAGTAGGTAGTCCACAGTAACTCCACTAAAATTTTTCATGTGGTTTCAACGCATTCAGTGTTTGAGAGCAGAGAATACTGCTTATTTTTTCAAGATTTTGATAACTTTTTTCATTTGCTTGGCGTTTTTTTATCATTCAAATTTGGCTGAGTGGTTAATAACACATTTGTCTGTGGTGTGACAAACTCATATTTTAATATTTCTTTACAAGGACTTTAAGTTGCTTTTCATTGAAAATTGTTTTTCATTGAAAAATATTTTCCACTGAAAATAGTAGGTTTAGCGGGTTTAGCTTTAATGATGCCTTTGATTTTTGCCATTGACACCACTGGTCACTAGTTATGGGAAAAACTCTATCTATCTATTTATCTATCTATAGTTTAGCTCCAATATTTATTCAAACATTACCATTTATTGTTAAGGACAGTATCATCAGTAATCAATACACATTAAATCAACAATAACAAAATCACAGAACTTAAATGGTAGTCAATGATCACACACTCAGGACCTAACCCTTTCAATAGAATAATGCATTTGGTTTAATAATTAAAAACAATTCCACTTTTAAAAAAAACCTTACATTATCAAGGATGTACGTAACAGTAGAGGAAACACAACGATTTTCCAGCAGTGTGAGAGATAAAACTATAAAAGTATGATGAAAGAGAGAAGTGCTTTAGTAAAATAGATAATAGCGACTGGCACACAGAGATGGTGATGGAGATATAAATGATGGTGAAAGTGGGATGATAGGGAAAGAGTAAGGTGAGAGCTATAAAGTGTGTGGGGGAGGCTGTCAGTAGCAATGTGTCTATCGTTGCTAATGAGCTCTGAAGGCTAAAGAAACAGAGACACTGACAACAGACACAGCTAAACTGTCTTTCACCCTACACGCTGTCATTCTCTCCCTCTGTCAGGCTTTCTCATCCCTTTCTTCTCCCGCTCCCCCTTTTAACATCAGCACAGATAAATGCAAAGAGGATTTCCATTTTTTTTTTTTACCAGCTGTATAATGAACACATCTCATTCTACTTTAATTTATGTAAGTGTACAGAAGTCTAAGTAGCCATTATTAGGTAAGCTGATATATTGTAGAAGGATGTAGGTCGCTATGGCAAGTGTGCTCTGTACTCAGGGCAATCGACACCTGAAGGACATGCAGTGAAGCGAGAGAGGGCTTAAAAAGGGGTTGAAATTTTTAAGACATTCAAGATTTTTTAAAAATCAATATTTATAAAATGACTCCACTATACAAGAAGACAATCAAGTTACATTAGCAAAATGCCCACAGGACATGTCCATTCTCTTTGACAAGCCATAATTACTGCACTTTTCCTGCTCAGTATCCGCTAATCCAATTCATTATTTTGAAATTACAGTTTTTCTCAGCTGGTTTGGTACATTTCTCAGATCACAACAACACTCTCAAAACTTGTTCAACCTCCACATCATCTAGTCACTTGTGCACATCATAAAAGTAATTTCTCGTTCTCTTGAACAAGTTGCAAATGTTTTGGACATTCATGCAATTGATTATGTTGTCTGCTGTTACATTATCAATTACTAATGTCATGTTGCTCAAAATTGAATAATCGTACCCCTCAAAACATCTAGTTCATTATAAGTCATTAAATGCAAAGCTTAATTGAAAATTTAGTTGAACTAGTTAAGCATTAAGTATATTTTCTATACATTTCTATTAGACATTTTTGTAAAGGTGTCCTGAATTGATGAATTGTGCAAGTCAATCTTGAATTTCGCTAATGAACGGGAATGTAAAGCATTAGATCAACCAATCATCATAGTTCTCTAAAACACCTCAGAGATGCATGTTATGAATCTTCAATTGGAAAGCATATACAGAGTTACAATTTCTGTAATGGAAGAACAACCAGGAAAAATGGGTCAACAGCTGGGAAGAAGAAGAGGAACAAAACAGAGGAAGAGGTAGATAAGGCACATTTCTGATGAAATAGGGACCACTAATGTTGACCATGTTCTCAATCATGACCTTTTTTGACAGAACAGGTATGTGTTTCAACAATGTGCACTGTATATATAAATTACAGTATTTATACACTTATTCTACTTGAATTTTACAGTATATGTAAATACTCTTTATTTTATTTTATTTGTTGACAAATCAATCTGATATACAGCCATCCAAAAAATGTGCATTTTCTTGAGCATTTTCAATCATTGTCATCAAAATCATAGCCGTCTGAAAATACTGACAACAATTGACAACATGGCTAAACATTTTGACTATCTTGTTCATGAAAAATGACACAAGGACTGATATCTCCGTTGATATAAATACTTTCGAGAGATGAAGGATTTTGAGCTAGTTACAGGCTTTTGCAGGTAGTCCATTGTGTGCTGCTGTTTGAACAAACTGTTTCGAATTTACTGGTTTGCAAATGTTAAGAATGATTCGGGAAATGTACCAAAGCGGAAAAAAAATCTGTAGGCCTACAGGTAGGCGACTATGACACAATGTTCTCTATCTGTGCTTATCTCTTACACTTTACATTATGTGAATAATGTTTAGCCTACTTAAATGAAAATGAGAAGCATATAAAACTATGTATTTATTTGTACATATAGGCTACATATTATTCTTCTCAACTGCCACATGTTTTACATTTGCTGCTATAAATGATGTTTAAGGTTTGTGTTGCATAAGATTACAGTCAGGTCACTCTTGCAAAACTTTTCATCATCATGTACATGCTAAACTAATTTCTAAATATGTTACAATTTAGCAGTAAATAATATACATTTTACATTGGGCATTTGATTTCCCCCATCCCCGGCTCCAATATTGGCTAGAAGCCTAGTTAAACAGCTAATTTACAGTGGGTCCTATTTCTAGCTGCGATCACCCCTCACTCCTGCTATTAGTGACAGCATACCAGTACAACCTGACTTATTTTTATAAGTACTAATTGGGTAGACAGCAACCCTATTAGGATGCACATCTCCTCGGGAAATCGATTTCTTGATCTGCGGAGACTGGTGCGAGTGAGCGCGAGCGCGTAATTGTATGGAGGGCGGGGGGAGCGCGAGACAGACATCCCGCGGGTGGAAGCGCCTTTTCCTCACAGAAATCGAACAAGTGAGAAACTGTTGCTTCTTGATGATATCTTAACAAAGATATTGCCATATCCGACTTTTAAATAGTAATTTGGTTACTACACATTATTTTACGAGTGGCTGTTGTAGTTTAATGATTCCCAAAGATATTAAACGACAGGAGTAGGCGTGTTTAAAGTGAACTGACTTGAAGACGCAGAAAAGGCTGCAAAGAAACAGCAAAAGGAGAAGACAAGAGATATTTCAAGCTGACAACAGTCAGAGCAGAGTGACCGTTAAAGAAAAACCCGAAGGCGCGAGATTGCCTGACATATTCTGAGCTGTTCGCTCGCGCGAGAGGAGCTGCTCTGTCGTGCGGAGTTACTCATCAATTCATATATTCTCTGGGAACTTATAAGGTAGGCAGAATTGTTTTACCGTTTACATTTGCTCTTCAGGAATATTTTACAAACTTTTAGAATAATATTCTATGGAATTTCCCAAATTGCCCATTTTCCTTTTAATTGGCATCAGAATTGGGAAGAAATACGTCATCATTAAATAATTTATAGATGTTTAATTAGTAACCTGCATAGTACCATACAGAAGTTTAAAGTGACATTTGAGTGTAAATAGGTTATCTGACTGTTATCTGATTATTTAAATTGAGAAACATGAGATTATTGATTATTGGAGAAGTAATGTGCCTGTGATGTAATAATGTATCTACAAACTGATGGCATGATTTAGTTAAATTCAATCAAATAGTAATGACTATTAAAATTATTTATGCATTTCACCAAGAGGTCTTATTCTCACATTGTGCCTGTTTTTACTGTAAAATGCGCAGTATTGAACTGAAATAAATAACCTTATTGGACAATCGTAAGAAGCATCAGGGGATCTTCTGGGAGCTATTCATAGGTTTTCTAGTTCATCTAATTTAGCTCTTTTTATGTTTCAACTCAGTGAGAAACATGTCAAGATGCCAGAGGTGGTTGATCTTGGGACCTGAATGTTACTCAGCTGAAGTTTGATGAAGACCAGCAGGAATTGAAAATCGACACGAGTGCTGTGAGCCTGATTGAAAATTATATCTCAATCCATTTACCATCAGGCTTACAAGACGTTTGCAAGCGAAGCACTTAAACCTAAGCATTTGAAGGTTTAAGATTGTCACAAAAAGACAGAATAACCTATAACGTGGATTGTTTTTGATAAATTTGAATCACAATCACGGCTTTCTTCTGTGAGAGGAGGGGCAGAGTTTGTTTAAATGCTGCAGTGGATATGGACTTTACTGGGAATTCCTCAGAACGCTTCTTGAACTTCTCATGGAAAAATGAGCCGCACTGCTGTCAGTCCACCAATCTATAAGGAGACTTAACCGCCACACAGCAACCCCTGAGAAATACACATCCACATCACCTGATAAAATCTCCATTCACGGACAAAAATTCGGAGACATCAAATCCCTCATGTTGCTTATATCAGACAAGCAATATACATTTATATGACAATATAAACCCACTGGATCATCCACACTTGCTGTTCATCGCGATAACTGGATCCAATGTGTTTCACTCAGAAGAGCGGGTACTGGCTAGAGGGCTGGCTGTCATGATTTTAATGTAGTAAATACAAGCAGAAACGTAAAATAGCAGAAATTGAAACTTTTAAAAGGGAATGAACACAAACATCCTTTAAGACATTGTTCCATTTAGGACATTTGATTTGTTTGTTGCTGAAGGTGGATTTTTCAAATCGAAAAACTATTTCTTTCAGTTTATTTCTGAGACGCAAGCCACGTTTCATCGTATCTGACTTCCTCGTTAACTTTTCTATCTTACCTCAGTCCTTTTTCCTTCCCAGAGTTCATTCTGGCCGGGCCTGTTTCTTCTAAAGGGGAGGAGGACTTCCTCTCTATTGCTGCCTCACGCCTCAGCCGCAGGAAGCGCGTTATTGGCGCGGCAGTGGGCGTGGCCATGGTACTGGTGCTACTGGTCGCTATTCCGCTATTGGTCCACAGCACCAAACTGGGTGGGTCTGGAGGTGGAGGTACGCATTATGAGATGCTTGGAAGCTGTAAGATGGTTTGTGACTCTCTAACGCCCACCAATGAACTAACACCTGTTTCGCCTCCTCCTCACGACATCCCTGGACGCAGAGGGGGAGGCAAGTCAGGTTTTCGTGGAAACCAAGGCCCACCAGGCCCCACAGGCCCACGTGGCCCACCTGGAGAACCAGGAAAACCAGGTCCACCTGGACCTCCAGGTCCAGGCCCAGGGGGATACATCCCATCATTCTACAGCCCCAAAATAGCCTTCTATGCTGGTCTGCGCAAGCAGCATGAGGGGAGCGAAGTACTAAAGTTTGATGATGTGGTGACAAATGTAGGGAATTACTATGAGCCTACCACAGGCAAGTTCACCTGCCCTCTTCCTGGAATCTACTTCTTTACCTATCACGTGCTCATGAGGGGCGGAGATGGAACTAGTATGTGGGCCGACCTCAAGAAGAATGGACAGGTAGGAGATGTGTGCAAATGACTTGTGTGTGTGAACACAAGGACTGTGTGCTATTTAGAGCTGAATTGAAAAAAAATTCATATAACTGTTTGAACTAAATGTCAAGACAAACTTCACATTTAGTCAAGATAAAGTTTGGCTTGACAAATCATGTTTCAAAGTTAAAAAAAATGTCTACAGAGAGATAGAAGTATAGATAGTTGTAACAATAGATAGAATGACAGAATGATATATAGATGGACAGACAGATGTATTGCCATAAACAGAAATAGACTAGATAGATAGATGCCACTTATAGAATTTTATTTTAGTTTTTATATTTAATATATCGGCTTATCTATATATTAAAGGGTTAGTTTATCCCAAAATGAAATTTCTGTCATAAATTACTCACCCTCATGTCATTCCAAATCCGTAAAATCAGTTTACTTTGCAGACACAGTGCAGTGAAGGAATTGACCCTTCGCAAACAGTTTGATTGACAATCGATCTAACCAATCATAACGCCGAATCCGACATCTTATTCTGACAAAGCAGTCAGGGAGTAGCCTATAGTAGATTAACTTTGGTTAACTTGAAATAATGTGCGTACTCACGTCTTTCCGCGGTTGAAAACAACATTCCTTCTGATGTGTATTCATGTTACTGTAAGGCATTTAGTGTTTAAACTGCTTTAAAAAATGACAATATTTTAAATATGAAACTGTTTCATACGTTGTCATTGTCCTCTTTGCTCCGCGATGTATTTTTCACTGTGGGAGAACATGATGTGTGGTGAGAGAGAGCATGGGTTGTCAGGTACAGCAACAGGGGGCGGGTTTTTATAGGGTCAATTGTTAAAAAACAAGCAATAGTTGAATAAAGTCGTTATTTTTGTTTTGTTTGGGAGCTCAAAAACTATTCTTGTCGCTTCATAAAATTAAGTTTGAATCACTGTAGTCACTATTTTAAAGATGTTGTATACCTGTCTGGGCCTTACCAGTAGTAATTAAATTGCTGTCTAGGGAGAAGTCAGAGAGCTCTTGGATTTCATCAAAAATATCTTGATTTGTGTTCTGAAGATGAACGAATGTCTCACGGGTTTGGTACGACACGAGGGTGAATAATGACAGAATTTTAATTTTTGAGAGAACTAACCATTTAAGTTTTGTGGGCTAGTGTAAATTAAAGAAGTCTGCCTTTCCCAGAATCCCTGTCTTGAATTACAATCCATTAGATTCCTCTTCCTGTCATTCCAATTTCCATTTCTGTGAGCCTTGACTAATTCAATTCAAATTCCAACTCATGTATTGAAAGAGAACAAATTTTTCATTTCTCAGTTTTGCATATCCCTGGTGAAAACAGCCTTTGGATTCACTCTCCGCAAAGGTAGAGTTTGCTAACTAAGTTTTTAGAGGTACTTTATCTAGACAAAGGTTAGAAGTGAATGAACTGTATTAAAAACAAGAGTCTGATTTGACTGAAATATCAAACAAATATTAGATTCACCGAGGTAGGATTAAGGAATACGTTTAACATTCAAATAGGATCCAGTAAGGCAGCTGCTCAATTATTCAGCAGTCATTTTGTCTGCCTATCACTCGAAGCCTTGAAGATACCTACAGTGGGATAAAGGACAATGGGAACATATATAAAACAATTAAATGCGCAGATTTAGAAGAAAATGAAGAGCATAACATATCAAATGGCTTCAAATGTCCATTTGAGTGTGTTTAATAGAATAAGCTTTGTTGTTTTCTGAATAAACTTTGCAGAGTCAGAGACAGCAATAGGTTAAGAGTTTCCAATAAAAAAAAAGGACATTCATAACTCACAAACAAGCAAACGTTGTCTCTTTGTCTCTCTCTGGAGTGGAACGAAATGCAACAGCTGGAGACAGTCCTCACAGGACCCGTGGATTTAGAATAAATGAAAAAGTAAGGAGAGAAAAAACCTCTCCATCTGGTGAAACATGACACGGATCTGGGATTCAGGCGCTCTCAACTCAACCGCTCAGTTTTGATTTTTAGTAGTGGAACAGAAAGCGGGGATTATCCAAAGAGATATAAAAAATTCCCCTGGCAACATATGTTTACATACACACTGTGTCTCTGTCTTTCTTGCACACACACACACACACACATGGTTTCTTGGAGGTTTTAGCTCTTTTGTGACAGATATATCTGACAGGGAATGATGAAACCCTTTAATGAGTCTGTTGCAACCTGTCAGATTCTCTTCATCACACTGCCATTAACATGACATAACATCTGGCATTAATGCTTCATGTCCGGTCATCATACATGATTCAGCACAAAACAAAATAAAACCACAGCTTTGTGGTCCAAAGAGAGTGTCTGTGAAATAGGTGGAACTGGTTATTTTCAAAAGCATATGAACCATCTCAGCTAAAATTATTGATTCAAATACACAAATTCTGCATGTAAAACCAATTTCAGTAGATTCACTTTTTAAGCTAGTGGATTCATCTTTGAAAAAGAAAAAAAAAAAATTTTTTTACATTGGTCCCATATTATAGAATCAACAGTAAAAAGAAAAACCACCTCTGCACTAAAAATCTAATTAATGTTTCTCATACTGTAAAAATATTTTGTTAGGTAACCTTAAAACTGCATTCCAGGTAACATCTAAATTATCTGGTTTTATTTACATCAAAAATATTACATTAAAATTATAATACGACTAAATTAACCAAAATACATTGGTTAACCAATGAAAATGTTTTCAGATGGAAATCTCATTGGAGAAACTGATGTAACTTGTTGCATTTAGTTTATGGTAAATTGGGACACTTTTTGACTGTTATAGCAGATCAGCTTACCTGAATTGTCTTTACTGAACAATAACAACATTATTAACAATATCAAATCTGGTAATTCTGTTATTGACTGATAAAACAGCTTATCAGTTACTTAGTTTGTCAAAGAAGAGCAGATTGTCTCTGCTACTCACTAAAACATTTTATTGCTAAATATACAATAGCTGATGTGCTTTGGCCCATAACCAGGCTGGGGGATTCAACACAGCTTCCATTAAGTGAAGGACAAGATGCAGAAAGTGAGAAGATGAGGAGTGTAAGCTTAGGCAGTGTATGGCATGCATGTTGTATCGCATATATTGTCATTCCAGTGATCTCCTCTTGTGTTAAATCATTCATGTCTTTAAGATGAGATTCCCTCTTTTCCACCTGGGCTACACACAAACACACACACACACACACAGAGAGAGAGTGTAGAGGTGTAAGAGAGACACTCAGCCAATCTCTGCCCTCTGATTAATTATCTCTCCCCTTAGCTAAATTATTTAACCCATCTCAAGGTCCTCTCAAAGCATTCTCACAAACATAACCACACCAACATGAGTTTGGGTTGCTCTTAAAGGGATAGTTCTCCCAAAATTTCAATTTTATAGTTGAAAAATAGCTAGAATAATAGTTTAAATATTGTTTCTCACCTCAACAACACTGACGGGCAGGTTTTTCGACACTTCCACTCCAAAATGAATATAATCTGATCATTTAGTCACCCTTATGTCATTACATACTTTCTTCTGTGGAACACCAAAGAAGAGAAAAGTGTTTTTTGTCCTCACAATTGGCAGTCAACAGGGTTCAATGTTGTTTTGGACGTCACTGACTTTCATTTGACAAAAACAGATCTTGAAAATATCTTCTTTTTTGTTCCACAGAGGAAAGAAAGCCATATAGGTGTTTTTTGAATGACATGAGGGTGAGTATATAGGATGACAGAATTTTCATTTTAGAGTGGAAACTGTTGGAAAACCCTCCCATGTCATTGTTGCTTTAGGTGAGAAAAACAGTATTTACACTATTATTACAACTATTTTAAATTGAAATAGCAGACAAAAAAAGGCAAAGGAGAAATCTAAAAGAGTGAGCCCACCCAGATGAGGAGGGCGTGCGATGGGAGGTGGAAAGATGGTGTGGGATGATAGAGAGATGAACGGAAGAGAGGAAGATGGATGGCTAATCAGAGGAGAGCCGACAGAGAGGTCGGGAGAAAGTGTTACTGCGAGGCCAGAGACACAGACAGCATCAGATCAGTGTAAGTAAGATAGATGAGCAAAACGACAGAAAGTGTGAGCGCATGTGAGAGAGAGAACGAGAAAGGACTACTGACCTCATTGCAGGTCATAGATTTGCACAAGCTGTTACTACAAACATAGTCTATGATCTTTTATCTAATACAGGTTGATTCCAACACACTTTGAGACGAGCAAAAATCTGCAGCCTGTAACTGCCGCAAGATCATGGCAGTCAGTTTTATTTTTAGAGAACACTGAATATTAATGTATTTATGAAATGCCACTTATTAGTTGAAGTTTGGCTCCTCATAGCAGGAATAGATTGCATGGGGCTGAATAAAAAACAAAAACAGCATCATGAGGGGTGCTGCAGGGAGCTCAACATCCACAAATTAATGTCACTCAAGCAGAATACCCAGCCAATTTGCTTCCCATTACAAATTCAATTAATTAATTCAGTAATTGATTATTGGCTGTGTAAACATGTCTCTTCTCATCCCACTGTATGACTATCATTTTACTTGAGGTTTTATCTTTAGCTCTTCACCTCCCCTGCATCTTTCGAAGCAGCACAGCACTAATTACGGTGCAGAGAAATTGTTAGAAAAGCCTCAAACATCCTGTCAATTACACAGCAGCTAATGAGTTTACATCCTCCAATTAATTAATTAATATAGTTAATGAGGTAATCCCACAGTACCTTGACAGGCTTTTGCAGCTGTTGCAATAGACTCCCTTTTCCCTGTATATTTCCGCTTCCTCCGCCCCTGTTTTCTTCTTTCATATCTCTATCTCTCATTTCCTGTGTTTTCACTGCCCTTTGAACGGACAAAAGGTCAATCTAAAACAAACTCTGAGATTACCATCAGTGTGTGTTTGTAAGAGGCCCATTCATGAGAGGACATACTGTACAAAACACATATATGTGAACCTGATGCTACAAGGCATTATTCTCAAGTACAGCCCTTTGTACCAGTTAAAGGACTGAGAAACACACACATCAAGCCTTTAACCTTGAAGCAGGATGAGAAAAGTATTATGGGATGCTGCTTAGAAATGATTGTAAATTTGTTTGGACTGTTTAGGAAGAAACCATTCTATATTTGGCACATTAAATTCATTCCCTTCATTCATTCTTGGTTTATCTCATGGAGATCTTTGCTCACACTGCAATCCAACAAAGATTGTTTGCACAAAGACTTGACTATATAGTGAAAAGACCATTAAAACAGAAAGATTCAAGACTTTTGATGGTCTCAGACTTGTTTCTGACCAAGACGAATTTGTAAAATGAAAAACACCTGCATCAGATAAGTGAAGTGCAACTTCAAGCTAAATCAGTCATAGGGAGCCCTGCAGTCATATAACCAATTAGCCTATTAGATGTTACTCAGAAACAGGGGATTTGTATGAATACAAAATTACAGGAGATAAATGGTTCATTCATGAATTCATAAATCACAATGTTAACCTTTAGCAGTATCGAACATGATGTATTCTGGTTACACACTGTTATGCTATATGCCTTCTATTTGAGAGGACTGACGTTCTAAAATATTTATTATTATTGTAATTATTATCATTATCATTATTACTTGGTGATAGAAACTTACTTAGGCATGAAAGTTTATGAATATTATACAGCACATCAGGGATTTCTTCTCTTTTTTTTTACAGAAATGAGCTGCCTTTTTTGCCTACTTTTTTTTTTTTTGCTTTTATGAATTGCCAAAAAAAAATAAAATCCAAAATAACATTATTTTAAAACAAATAGACTGTTGAGAAAATTAAAATAAATTGAAAAGTTTAGCTGTAGCCATATGTCCTGTTTAGTTTAGTTTATTGGCTTTCATAAAAGTCAAATAAAATGAATTACGTTCACAACCAAATAAAATAAATTAAGTTCACGACGAATAATGTGTGTATTTCTGTGTATTACTTTCACTTCTTGCAGTTGGGTGTTTTATTTGGCTCTTGAATTTATTTAATAAATATGTTTATATTACCATCACGCCTTTCTGTCAGAAACTGTCTGTATAGTTTAAACCAAAGACCTGCTATTTAATCTGATAACGGGTCATTGAAATCACTGGGGGAAAACAACACAATGCACATTCAAAAAAAACACAACGTTCATTTCGTTTAGACAGCTAGCTATATATCTGTATTTCTCACACTCTCACACACACACACACACAGTTAATGCATGGTGACTCCATTTGACCGGTGTTCGGTGCGAAGCTCCGTTTATTGTGATACAGTGGAGTTATTGAGGAGTGGGCCCCATTAGGAGCAACAGCCGAGCCACAGCGCCGGGCAATTACCGAGCTAGCGAGGCCCCGACGCAGCCCCAGGCCTCCCGCGGGAGCTGCCACCTCGCGCCGTTAATCAATCCGATTTAGACTGGACAGGGACACGCGCCAACACGAGACGCGCAGCGGAGACACGCGCGTGACCTGCATTTTATTACGATTCCCGCAGAAAAAGATGGATAGATGGTGCAAGGAATGAACAGATACGGGGGAAGAGATGGTGGGAAAAGAAAGATGAGGGCAAGACAGGGATAATTAATGAGTAGATGTGAGAAGAATTAAGCACAACTCAAGAAAATGTCGATCACTTGAAGGCGCGACTGAAATTTGAAAAACATAATTCTTCAAAAGTACAAAGTGTATCATGGATAATCTAGAATTAAAAAGATAAATATTCTTCTATGGTAGCAGACCTTGATGGTAAGCAGTGAGAAGTAGACTAAATGAATCTGAATTACTACTCATTAATTATACATGTGACTGGAAACATTAATTAAGTTTTGGTTCTTACACATATATACTAAGATCATGCATTAATTAGCAGTGCAAAAATTAGGCTTTGGTCGAAGCTTTATTAATCAGTGTTTTGACTAGTTCAAGACAGATGTGTCGATTTTAATGCTGATGCTCGAAAAATAATTACCTGTAAGTGTTTTTTTTCACTCCCTGCTTTCCCTTCAACCACTTACTTGTGTGTTTTTTTCATAATGTTGAGGAAAAGGGAATTCAAATAGACTGTAAGTGATTCAATATTGTCAAAGCACAAAAAAAAAAAAATAGTATTGCACGAGTTTAACAATTTAACAAATGTGTACATTTGAGAACGACTGAAGACCCCAAGTGTTTAACAGCCTTTCCAATAAATTACACACCACACACATACAACACGCAGATCAATACGCTTTATTCCCTTGGACCTTGGTCTGTCTTGGTCTTTTGTTCTCTCTGTCTGTCCTATATCCCATGGGATACTTAGGGAGGAGATGAGAAATCATAAGACAGGAGGGAAAGACTGTTATTATGAGAGAGAGAGCCATGTTTCTAGTGAGATTAGAGGATTTAAAGGCAACTGTATACTGGGAAGTTGTAAACTGATGTGATATTATAAAGTTGAAGCTGTCGAACTTAAATGCAAAAGTAACTTAAATGCAACATATGACTCGTGTGCTCTATTTCAAGTATTTAAATGCTGTGCAATAGGTTTGTGTGATGAAGAGACGAAATTCATTGAATACTTCTCTCCACTTTATCTTCCTGATTAAAAACAAATTCTTTTTCTCCTTCTCTCTCAGGTGAGGGCCAGTGCGATCGCTCAGGACGCAGATCAGAATTATGACTACGCCTCTAACAGTGTGATCCTGCATTTAGATGTGGGAGATGAGGTCTGTGTTCAGCTGGATGGTGGAAAAGTGCATGGAGGAAACACCAACAAATACAGCACATTCAGCGGCTTTCTCATCTACCCTGACTAGCAAATACACAAACAGAAACACAATATCACATATTTAACTCCATCACACCAGACTGATTGATAAACAACAACATTTGATTCAAGTGATACAACACCTGATATAACATCAAGAGGAAACATTGTAAAATTAACTTAAAACTTCAGATAAATCTGACTTTCCGATTATAGCTATAATAAATTCATCAGCATTGACAACCTATTGTACTCTTATAATTTGATTTAATTCCAAGGAAAACAGTATTTTGAGTGAGAAAAAAGAAGTAGGCCTCTCTGTCCCATCTAAACATGAAAAGAAGCTTAATAAATTGAATTTAAAGCAGAAAAAAACTGCCAATGAATTATGACAACATGCAAAAAATGGTTCTGATAAGAAAAGATTACTTTTCTCACTTCGCAAGCAGAGCAAGTTATTACATTTTAATGAAAGATTACATAGAAAAAAACATGTTTTTCCTTTGGAATAATGTGCACAGATGAATCAATCACAAAAACACCATGAATGTGTATTAAGAAAGTAAATAGGGGTCAGGTTTGAAACATTGCTAACAGTCCTCTTGATGTGGTCATGGTGTATTTACTACTTTTTAAGTAGTAAAATTAACTTGAAATATAGGCTGGGGCTTTTTTTTATAATTATTTTGTGCCCGCCAGTGGTGAACAGTAGCTTTTAAAATCTAGTGTGCAATGCTCATCTAGATCCATATGAAAATTAGGCTAAAAAAAGAAAACTACCTTTAAGGATTATCTAATTATTTTGTTGCATTTTACTAGATCTCCATCCTCTGCATCATGTGTATGTGTGTGCGTAGCTTGGAAAAGGATGTATGCAGTCCATGGCATGGAAACTGTATGTTTTTAACCTCTATGTCTACTATGTATGTACACAGTGTTTATACTGGAGAAATTTTGAGACTATTGTGAAATTATAGATGATAATTATAAATTAATCACTCTCTGTATAATGGCACAAAACATCAGTTAGTGGACTAAAAGTGATTTGATCCATCTGTAATGAGTTTCTCTCTCTTTCTCTGTGAGTGTGTGTGTGTGTGTGTGTGTGTGTGTGTGCGTGTGTGTGCATGTATCAGCAATTTAAGTTTTTAAGTGTGTGTCCATATCAATAAAAAAGTGTTTGAAATTTGCTTCTAAATATTTGACTTGTAGATTGATTGCTGTTGTAAAGCCTTGCTGTTGTGTAATTAATCATTAGAGACTTTTATTCTGGCATGTTAAAGACTACATGCTGTAAATAAAAAATAAACACTTTTGTGTCAATCTTTCATTCTGAGTATAACACGTATTAAATTGCCAGCTAATTGCCTTCATTTTTAATTAAAGATGGACATTTGTTGATCTAGGTGGTATATTTCAGATGAGTGTGTGTGTGTTTGTACTGAATGCCAGGAAAGCCACTTAACTAACCAACACATAATCAATAAATGCCTCCCCCAATTTGAAACTGAGCTCCTATACTCCTATAAAAAGAACATTTAAGGTAGAAATACAGTTCAAATTGATTTAAATCACAAACAAAATTAGCTGTTAAAACACTCTTTCCTTCTCTCACACACAAACACACCACTAATTAGTGAGGAAGCCATTGACAGTGTTGATTACTGCCTCGTATAAACACCCAGACGCAGACACTTTTCCTTGGTAATGAGGGGAGATAGATGGTTGGGCATCCTTTGAAGAACAATAGTAAAAAGGTCAAAGAGACGTTGGCTAGACAGCAACACCAACACTCTCTGAAATTATGATGACTTGGACAGAAACATGGTTAAGAAGGAGAAAGTTTCACTGTTTGTCAATCTACACTGACAATCTACACAATCTTATTGTGTACGCAAGGCCTCACAATAACAGTTTAAGGCATCATTTGAAAAAAACACTGAAGGGCGAAAGATTCTCACAAACTCATCCTCTAAATGAACACGAAAACTTAGATAGATAGGCATAAATTGATGGCCATTGGAAATCCCCACAATATTTTACAGCCACTTTCTGGCAAAATTAAAAAACACTTTTTAATCCGTTTTATCATAAACTAGGCATGAACTTTTCATAAAGGTGATGCAGTAAGTGTTTACAATCAGTTCTCATTAGGAAAAGTCATGACGTATAAACTTCATTAGCATGTTAAGCATGTTTACTGAGCCATTAAATGGGCCGAACATGAGTAGGCAACATGTTTATTAGTTGGTACCGAACCAGCACTAAGCAAACGCAGTATTGATAACTTTGCTTTAGACAACAGCAGCACCTATTGGATACTTTTAGGTATTGCTATTTGCTGCGAAGACTGGACTTGAACTTGAAAAGTTCGAGATGGTCAAGTGCATCCAGCCAGTTCAACAACACCTTGAGTTATACATTTATGGGATGTTGACAGACACATTTTGTCCCTGCTCATTATCACTAACTGTTCAAAATAACTTACCGTTTGCTGGTGCGTGGGAAGTAGCCTATTATTGAGCGTTCAAAAATCAAGTGATTTGATTTGTGATTTGAAGTGTCTTTACATTTTTTACAGCTTGAGGCTCCTTTAAAAGAGGTGCTAAATGCCCGTTCAATGTACTAAAATATGAGGACCTCAACAATCTATTTTGCAAAGCTCCGTATGGAGATGTGATTTGACTATTTGGTAAGGGGGATGGGATTACCGGGAAGTCACTCGCCCCCATTGTCCGCCATTTTGGCTCAAGTTTTCTCAAGGCTCCAAGAGAAGCGCAAGCCCAGAATTTGAGCCAGAATGAGGGTCGTTTCATACCCATCGACTATTACTTTCGACTTTTCTAGCAAAAACAAATGAACGCCAGGGGGCGGTGGGTGGCAAAACTTTCGAGCAGACAAAGATGGCGGTACGGAAGAAAGACGGCGGCCCGAATGTAAAATATTTCGAAGCGTCTGATACCGTCTCGCAGTTCGACAATGTCCGGGTTTGGCTGGGCAAGAATTATAAAAAGGTACCATTCGTTTATTTGTAACCAGCACGAACGGTCAATGAGTTATTTGTGCAGGAAAGGACAGACTCGATGCGGGTAGGCAGAAAGGAGAGGGGAGGGCAGGAAAGGAGATGGAGAGAAATCCAGCTGTTTAAAATCCACAGTCTGACGCGTCTCAGACAATAGAAGATGCTGCATGCGCGCCTTGAGAAAAGTCTTAAGACGTATCCAAGAATCGGCTACATCTTCAATATCTGATGTTGTTTCTACATCTCTGGCTAGTCATTAGACCTTATCAAATAGGTTTTTTTGAATGGCCTTTCTCTTTTATTCAAGGAAAGGCCAGCTCGTGTAACGGGGCTGCGGTATTGGCAGCGCAAGTGCGTGAATCCAGATGTGCAGCCAAACCTCGCGCGCTGTGCGTATAAAAAGCAGCAATGTGATACAGACGATGAGAAATTCACACTCGGATGTGAAGAATATTTTTTTCTCTCTACAATTTACACTTGGAAATGACTTGATACAATAAAACAATGTGTGCATTTCGACTGTAGTATGCAACGAAATCTAATTTCCTGTTAACAAAACACCTCAGTTGCATGAAATTGTCATTTCATAAATGAGGTAAAGAAAGGAATTCCTTGCATATAAAACGTCTTTTCTTGTAATCCAGTTCAAAGCAAACCTATTTTTATGCATTTACACAGGAATTAGCATTGCATAAACAATATTATCAATCTAAGGTTACAATATAGCAACATTAAATGAATGAGAAATTGGAATTACAAATGAAAATATGAAACTTAATTATAAAATATGCGTTTAAGCATGCACTGATGTTCTGTCATATTACTATTATCTTGCTCAGAGCATCCTTCACTTATATGTCATTTAAAGGTACTGATTTTAACTTTTAAATAGTCAAGTGATGCAGATTGTGTAGATGTTTCATTTATGTATGAAGGAAAGCTGACAGACTAAGCATGTCCATATATTTTAGATCAATGACTAAAATGTCTTTATTTTTCATGTATCTAATTTATATATATTCTTTTCATGAATTGTATGATCAGCATTAAATTTGAGTGAAAGTTTGAATTAACATAAATTTGAGCCCCACAGTAGCTACACATAATGAAATATAATGATTGCAATGGTCACAAAATGTAATTCTAATATATTGGAATGATCAAATATTGACTAATTAATCTGCCTGGTTGATGTATTTCTCTGTGACTAATCGACATGAATGATCCTTTTATTACATTGACTAGCTTATAAAACTTTCTGTGGTTCTTTCTAGTATATTCAAGCTGAGCCCCCCACCAATAAATCTTTATCGAGTCTGGTGGTCCAACTGCTTCAGTTTCAGGAGGAAGTGTTTGGCCGACATGTCAGCAACCCTCCCCTCACTAAACTACCGGTACTCACACAAGCCTTCTTTCATAATAGTATTGAATTGAATGCATTACAGTAATCATTGCACCATGTTGAGTGCTGATGATGCTCTCCTCTCACCCTTAGATGAAGTGTTTTTTGGATTTCAAATCTGGAGGAGCTCTGTGTCATATCCTGGCTGCTGCCTACAAGTTCAAGAGTGATCAAGGATGGTAATGTTCTTCTGTCTTTCATTCACTTCTCTTTAATTAATTGACCCTATTATCACGGGGATTAAATGTAAATGAATAACGAAAGTGTTCTTGGATATTTATATATATATATATATATATATATATATATTATAGTAGGCTATTATTACAGCAAAATAAATGGGACATAGATAGGATGTAATGTAAACTATATTCATCATGTGGAATACTTAAGTATTCATTTAACATGTATGTTTGCCACTTATTTGAGTGGCTTAATCAGTTGTTGTATAATTTCTTCACTTAACCTCATGACATACTCACCAAGAGAGTCGTGATTCGCCTCCCTCGTGGTGTGAATTGGTCCTTATGCTCCTGAATAGATTCTGAATGACATTTTTATGTTGCTGTCTTTGAACTTTCCATTAGTGTAATAATCCTGTGGTGTTAAAGTACTTACCAGTGATACATGAAGTGCCACTTCAATGATTACGGATCAAAAACTTAATTAATACTCATTAGCTGTTCACTTTTTGCATCCATCAGGAGGAGATTTGACTTCCAGAACCCTTCGAGAATGGACCGCAATGTTGAAATGTTCATGACTATAGAAAAGTCTTTGGTACAGGTGTGTAACATCACTTGCAGTCATCAAATGGTTTTATTTATTAGTATATGCATATGTGAGATGAAGTATTGAATAATGATGTGTTTTTTCCTTTGTAGAATAACTGTTTGTCCCGACCTGTGATTTACCTGAGTTCAGAGATAGAGCCCAAGCTACTGGGAAAATTGAAGGACATTATCAAACGACACCAGGTACTTGCCATAAACAATAGTTTTAGTTGTTACAAAGGCCTCCAATTATGTCTGGATAATGTATTTGTAAAAAGCATTTTATTGTAGTATTTTATTTATTCATTTCAGTACTTTGTTTTTACTTTTCATAATATTCATTATGTATCTCATATAAATAAGATACATATTGATATGTGCGATGCAATGCTCAATGCGATATTGTGCGATTCCTGTTTTTATGTGTGCGCAACGCGATTTTGGATGTGTGTGTACTTCAATGAGAGAAGAGCATTACCTGCGCTTATTAAACACTTTTATTACACATCTTCCAGCCAATCAGAATCGAGTATATTTAGACAGACCATGGTATAAATATATACCCTGAAATACCTATAATAAGTAGGTATAATACCTAAAATAAGTATAAAACTAACCTACTTTCATAGCTTTATTTACAATGTTGCTTAATTACGTATTTTTAAAAATCGTTGTATTTTTTATGATTTCCTCACAATGGTAACCGTTGTGTGAGTCCATTATTAAAATTTTAGCATTTTTGGAGCCTTTTTTCTGTTTTTTGTTGTTTCCTTTGTAGAACACCCAACTTGAGCTTTTGTTGCTGGTGATGTGCGTGCTTTGGTCCCGATTTTGCTTATTTTATATTTTGCCCAGTTCATATTTCAATACCATATTTCTATAAAGTCAATCAGAATCAAGAAATGACCCAATCTTATTAGATATGTATGTGTGTGTTTGTAGGGGTCTGTGACTGAAGATAAGCTTTCTAGCTCTCATGTAGTGGTTCCTATTCCTGCTAGTCTGGAGGACGGTACGTTCTGCTGTGTGTTGTTCATAGTGTAAAATTATATATTCAAGTGTAGGGTACAACGGGGCTCAACACCCCCTAGGGTTAAATGCTCTTCTTATTTTCTCCCAATAATTAAAAAGGCTTGTTTGTCAAGGCGTTTAGCCTCTTTGTACCCTTCCACTTATTTTTTATAAAGAAAAAATTAAAAAGAATGCTTTTCTGTAGTAATATTGTAATTTGTATGTGTGTGTGGTTTTCAGAAGAGTGGGTCCGTCCTGTAATGAAGAGAGACAAACAGATGCTGCTACACTGGGGCTACTGGCCTGATAGGTGAACACACACACAAACACACACTCAAACACACACTCATGCATAAGTTCAGGTGTGTTTGTGAATGCAGGATTAATTTGCTGTGTTCATGATGCAGTTATGACACATGGATCTCAGCCAGTGAGGTTGAGGCTGCTGTGGAGGATCCGCCCACTGCTGAGAAACCCAGGAAGGTTAGAGAACCCCCCCCCTTACCTCTCTCCATCTGTCTCCAATCCTTTACCTCTCTTTTTTCTTTGTCTCTTTTGTCTTGCACATGGTCTCTCTGTCTTTTGTGGGGTTTTTATAATACCACTGATTAGCTGATGGTTATCTGAGAAATCCAGCCATTAATCATATGACTGCAAGTTTATATGTTTTGTGTGTAGGTCCATGCCAAGTGGATTCTGGACCTGGATCAGTTCAATGAGTGGATGACTGAGGAAGACTATGAGGTGGGAGAGGGAGGACCGAGGAGGAAGAGGATTTCAGCGAAGACTCTCACAGATGAAGTGAGCACTCCAGATGAAAGGAGGGATAAAAAACCCAGCAGTGCCAAAAAGAGGAAACGCTCCCCGTCTCCGTCTCCTACCCCTCCACCACAGGAGAGCAAGAAGAAAAACACCAAGAAAGGGTATTTTTATTACTGAATCTTAAACTATTGATTCACAGAAAACAGTGATATTTGTTTCAGAGAATTTCTGAAATATATTTTTTTTTAAATGCATTATTTATTTCCTTTATTTATTGTATATTTATCAGTTTTTATTATTTGAAATCGTGAATTATATTAAATCATATTTTCACATCACAGGCCCAAAGTACCAGGGCTATATCCACCATAGCAGGAAGTGTCACAGCCATAATTCAGAGAGTAGCTAACAAATATGAGGATTTCAATGAATTCCTTAAAGGCATAGTTCACCCAAAAATGAAAATTCTGTCATCATTTACTGAAACCTGTATAAATTTCTTTCTTCTGTTGAACACAAAAGAAGATGTTCTATGAAAGTCAATGGTGTCCATCGACTATTTGGTTTCAAACATTCTTCAAAATTTCTTCTTTTGTGTTCAACAGAAGAAAGAAATTCATACAGGTTTGAAACAACTTGAGGGTGAGTAAATGACGACAGAATTTTCATTTATGGGTGAACTGTCCCTTTAACTCTTACCTCTAATCTTAAATATGCAGTTATCGCCTTGCAAAGTATTTAACATACTCTTAATATTAAAATTAAATATACTTTCCATTTTAATTGATTACTGATAAGTCTAGTAGTATCATTCAGATTCAGTGTGAAAAACAAATTGGCATTACACACAAAACAGATTTAAGTCAAATAATGTATTTAAGATCTGTCATGTTGTTTCTTGAAATCAATGGATGCATTGGAAATGTAAAGAAGACTCTCTCTGTGTCTTTGTATGGACCTATGTTTGTGTTTTCAGGCCCACTACTCCCTACACTAAGTCCAAAAGAGGACAGAGAGAGGAAGAACAGGAAGATCTCACTAAAGATTTAGATGAACCCTCACCTGTGCCTGCAGTGGAGGAAGCTACACTACCTAAAACAGGTAAATTCACACACCTAAGGGTTTTTACTTAACAATTTAGTCCATATTGTGTGTAATCTTGATATTTGTGTGTGTAGTGACTAAGAAGGACTCAGATTCTACTCCAGTGAAAGGAGGCACTATGACTGACCTGGGTATGTCTCTACAGCAGTTTCTGTCTCTAACACACCTACCACTCAGACTAACCGAAAGGTGAAGTGTGTCTTTTCTGTGCCATTAATGGCACCAAGTGGAATTGCAAAAATAAAGGATGTCACCAAACATAGATGTCAACCTATAAATGTCTGCTTAAAGTTGTCTTCGCACATTGAGATGAGATTGCTGGAGGCATTTTAACATGAAAAGCACACACTTCAGCTTTCTGTGCTAATTAACACTGTTTTTTTGTGCCATAAAGTAAAAGTGTATGTGCAAAATTGAGTTTTTTTTTCTTCTGCTGTCACACCTGCTATCACACAGATGAGCAAGAGGATGAATCAATGGAGACTGTAGGAAAGGTATAGCAGCAATTATATGAACCACATTTAACATTTCAGATTTTATGCTCACAAGTTCAGTTTCACATACCTGTGGTAATTTTATGTATACTGTTAGATCTGAGACCAAATAATAAACATGCTCCTACTTTGCAGATTTGAGAGAAAATATGAAATTAAAAATGATTTCAAGTTGCATGAACTCCAAAAGTTAATAAAACAGGATTTGATTGATGACCTTGAAATATATAAATTGATGAAAATCAAATTTGACTAATTTCCAGATTTAAATTAGACTAGGTTGTCAGTATGGTGTCAGATGTTTAAGTCTCACTGTATTTTATGAGCAGCATTCATGCTTAGCTTTACGTTTGTGTGTTTCTAGGAGGAAGAAGAAGGTTCCCCGAGTGTGAAAGGAGAACCAGTGAAGGGTTCAGATCTTCATGAGGATAATGTCACTGAACAGACCCATCATATCATTATCCCTAGCTATGCTGCTTGGTTTGACTATAACAGGTACTGTGACTGCTCACTTCATTGAAACGTATTCTCATCAAGAATCACCCGTTTAGATAGGAAGTAATTGTCAATTCTGTTTTGTCATCATAGAAAAAGTCACAGCAAAGTCTGAATGTAACAGTGTATTTCTGTCTCTTTTAGTGTCCATGCTATAGAGCGCAGAGCGCTGCCTGAGTTTTTCAATGGGAAGAACAAGTCGAAGACTCCTGAAATGTAAGAATATCTGTTTGTGAACACAAAGACTGATTTGAACTTAAACCTTCATTAAAGTGCCCCTATTATGCCATTTTGAATATTTCTAATTTTGTTTTGGAGGTCTCCTATAATAGGTGTACATGCATCCAAGGTCAAAAAATACTTTTCTTATTATATACATTGCTCATCACCTCTTTTCTCACAATGTCTGAAATGGCTTGAAAAAGGAGTCTCTAAACTGCTTGTTTCCGAGAGCTTCCTCAGCTTTGATTGCTCAGAAAGCCCAGTCTGTTGTGATTGGTCTACAGCTTATAGTGCGTGTCAGAAATGAAACGCCCATTACCATATCTGAACTTTAGCTCCGGAGGCACTTGTATACACAAACGTTAACAATGGCCACAATTTTACAGTTTGTTTCCAGCGAGAGTTGTCATCCTTTGGAAGTGCATGCAAAGGATTCTTCTCAACATGTCGACAACACGACATGTTGCTACAACTACAGTATTTGAGGGCGGGTCAAAGTACTAATTAGACGTTGTTCGGTGGCAGCCAATGAAGACCATAGGCTGGCAGTATGCAAATTTGTTACAAACCTATGTAGATATGGTACAGAAGAGAGACTGGAATTATTGACTACTTGTTTCAGCAGATCAGAATAGATTCTTTCTTTTAGGACACAATAACTTTATTTGTTTTGCACTTTGATCTTTAAAACTTTTCAGATCTTTTACATTCACAAACAGCTATATTACATATTACATATACATATATTACTATATTACATACTGCATGAAAGGTAATATAAATAGTATAATAGGGGCACTTTAATAAGTTTTATCCACCCCGTTTCACCTTCACACTTTGCTGTGTTACAGTTATCTGGCGTACCGTAACTTCATGATCGACACGTACAGACTGAACCCACAGGAATATTTGACCTCCACTGCTTGCCGTAGAAACCTGGCTGGAGATGTTTGTGCCATTATGAGGTCTGGGAAAAGAATTACACCTCTAAAATTCCTATATGTTTATATTATATATTCATAGTTCTTTTTTACTTTGATTAATTTTGACTGTAATCGTGTGTGTGTGTAAACAGAGTCCATGCGTTTTTGGAACAGTGGGGCTTGATTAACTATCAGGTGGATTCAGAGAGTCGGCCCACTCCTATGGGGCCTCCACCCACCTCACACTTTCATGTACTGGCAGATACTCCATCAAGTCTGGTACCACTGCAACCAAAAGCTTCCCAGGTAAAATATGCTTATTTGCTAGAGATGTCATCCGCACATATATTTGAATTATTATTTTGTAAGATCACTTCAATAAAAGGAACTAAAAACTTTAACATATTATGTAGAACAATTTTTTTTTTTCAATATGTTTTATTTGAGCGACAGCCCTTAAAAACACACTTTCCATGTAAATTAATGTCTATATTCACTTTATGTAAGCTCTTTTCTTCTCTTTGTTCCCTTTAGACTTCATCTTCTCAACAGATGCTCTCATTCCCAGACAAAGTGAAGGACAAACCTGCCGACTTACAAAACTTTGGGTTGAGGACAGATGTGTACAGTAAGAAGAGCGGCCCAGTCAAAGTAAGAGCTGGTCATCAAATATCACACATGATGCAGAGAGAATGTGAGAATGTGTGAGGTTGAAAGGAATTTTGAAATATGAAGTATGGAGATGATTCTGATCATTGTGGGAAAGATTATGGATTATATTCTTTTGTTGTTTTACAGAATAAAAATGCTGCCAGTGCCACTCGGGAATGGACGGACCAGGAGACATTGCTACTTCTGGAGGTACTGTATATACATATAAAAACTATGAGGCCACTTGTCAAAATGCTTGAGTTTATTATTACAATTTAAAATAACTGTTTACTATGTTAGTATATTTTCACATGTATTTTTTCCTGTGATTGCAAAGCTGAATTTTCAGCAGCCATTACTGTAGTCTTTAGTGTCACATGATCCTTCAGAAATCATTCTAATATGATAATTTGGTGCTCAAGAAACATTTCTTATTATTATCGATGTTGAACACAGTGCTGCTTAATATTTTTGTGTAAACCGGGATTCTTTGATAAATAGAAAGTTTTGAATTGAATTTATTAAAAAAAAGATTTTAACAGTGTAAAACTCTTTACTGCCACTTTTGATCAATTTAATGCACACCTTACTGACCCCAAATTTTTGTGTGCTGTTGGCTTCTGCTCCTTTATACACACATGACAAGTGTTTGTTCTCAGGGCCTAGAGATGTATAAAGATGACTGGAATAAAGTATCGGAGCACGTGGGTAGCCGCACACAGGATGAGTGCATTCTCCACTTCCTGCGTCTACCGATTGAAGACCCATACCTGGAAGATACTTCCTCCTCCCTGGGCCCGCTTGCCTATCAGCCAGTTCCGTTCAGTCAAGCAGGGAACCCTGTCATGAGCACTGTGGCGTTCTTGGCCTCTGTGGTCGACCCTCGAGTGGCTTCAGCTGCAGCTAAATCTGCCCTTGGTGAGAAGTTACACTATTTAAGTGATCTTTTATACAAAAATGCAAACCATCATATGCTTACCTCCGAAATGACTGTAACTCTATGATTTTATTTATATTTCTTTCTTTTTTTATGTATACAACAATAGTGAACAGAAACTGAGCTCAAGCTCCAAAAAGGGCGAAAATGAATGTAAAAGAGTAGTCTTGTATTTTTCTATATGAACAACATGTTTTTCTTCTCTTTCTCAGAGGAGTTCTCTCGAATGAAGGAGGAGGTACCAGCTGCGCTAGTGGAGGCTCATGTGCGTCGAGTGGAGGAGGCGGCCAGAACAAGCGGAAGACCAGACCCTCTGTACGGCCTGGAGGGCAGCGGTATCGCAGGAACCGGTCTTGAAGATGCTGACAAACCCGGTAAGTGAACAAACACATTTTTACTTGTTTTCCCTAAAGTAAATAGTGGGAGAAATTAACTGTGTGTTTGTTTTTCAGCTGAGGATGGAAATGAGGAGAATAAAAGCAGTGATGGTCAATCCAGCCAAGATAAGAGAGAAAATAAGGTGTGTACAGTCAAAATTTGTACAGTGGAGTCCAAAAGTCTGAGACTGCATTGAAAATGTGGGGTTAAAAATCTCTTTTAAACCTAGAATAAAAAAAAGTTTTAGGATTTTGAAATATGAATAATTTTGGAAAATGTATCAGTAAGATTTTTAAATGCTTTTGAAAGTTTGTTATTCTTACCCAGGCTGCATCTATTTGATAAAAAAATATAATAATATTGAAATATTATGAAATATTATTAGAATTTAAAATATGTATTTTAAAATAGTTATTATTAGTAGATTATTATTAGTAGTAGTAGAAATAACTCGGTTAAATTAAGTTCACGTAGTTAAATGAGTTTTTAAGTAATGTGAAGAAGGATGGTTTGAGTGAAACTAATAACAGTGAAAGTAATTTTTTTTGAGTATAATTATAACATTATACAATTGATGGCGATACTGAATTTTCAGCTGCCTTTACCGTTCTAATATGCTGATTTGATGCTCAAGAAATATATCTTTTTATTATCACCATTGTTGAAAACAGTTGTGCTGCTTAATATTTTTGTGGAAACAGTGATATATATTTCAGTATTTCTTTGATCAATAAAAAGTTCATAAGAACAGCATTTATTTGAAATAGAAATCCTTTGTAAAATGATAAACACTGTCACTTTTGATCAATTTACTGCATCCTTGCAGATAAAATTATTCATTTCTTTAAAAAAAAATCTTACTGACCCCAAACTTTTACACTGTACTATATGATTTGAAAAATTAATAATTTATAATTTGTAATGAAAACTATCTGGATTAAATAAGACAAATGAATTAGCTTTCTCCGATATTTCAGCTTTCAATTCAAATTACATTTATCATATTATCTAGGATCATATCTTTTATCATATTTTCTAAGATATTAACACATAATATCTTGTGTCTTTTAAATTTTAGGAGAGCAAAGATGGACCCAGCGAAGAGGAAGAAAAACAAGGAGAGAACGGCAAGAAAGAGGAAGAGAGAGTGAGAGAAGGGGAGACAGAGAGGGAGACGGAGAAAACAGACTCAGAAATGGGTGTGTTTACAGCAATAAAATATATTTATAAAATAAAAGTCCAGTAGAATAAAAAAAATAGCACTTATAAGAAAACATAAAAGGTTGAGATATGCAGATGTGTAGTGCGATGCAGATACACTAATGCATTGTTTGCCCAAACCAAACGAGTTGTCTATCTAGCAAGATATAAATGCACTAGAATGAAATGAGTTGCAGAAGTACAATACTGCCACTGTACGTGCTGCCTTCAAGAGACAGAGGGGAAGTTACTTACCTGAACTCTTTTGGATCCCTGCAGCCGATGGTGAGAAGGAGAAAGAACGGAAGGAGGGACCAGAAGAGGGTCAGAGGGATGGAGAGAGTGAGGGAGAGAAGAAAGCAAAGGTGGAGAGAGATGTAGGAGAGGGAAACCTGGCCACTGCTGCTGCTTCTGCACTTGCTGCTGCTGCCGTGAAAGCTAAGGTGCGTGAAAAGGTGACATCGTAGTGAGAAAACAAGTAGCTTTCCTGCAAATTAATCACGGAGCGTTGTATTCTTTGATTTCTTTCCTTTCAGCACTTGGCTGCAGTGGAGGAGAGGAAGATCAAGTCTCTGGTGGCTCTGCTGGTAGAGACCCAGATGAAGAAACTGGAGATCAAACTCAGACACTTTGAAGAGTTGGAGACCATCATGGACAGAGAGAGAGAGGCGGTAAGGCCAATGCAGTTTAAAAATGAAGTACAGTATATTTACTTTCAGTGGTTTGTCAGGTTCATTAAATTATAGCAAAAGTTTTGTAGATTTGAAAGAACAATTCAGTCATTCTTACAAATCCTAATAGTTTTTAAGAAATTTTAATAACTATTATAATTTAATAATTGTTAATTTCATTTATTATTTTTAATTTTCTGTTAGGGTTTTTGATAACATTTCACTTAAAACCTTTATGTATAATCCATTATAAATGTATTCATAATGTACTGTACATTATAATCCATTATATTTTTTCATAAACAACTTTAACCAAAATTAAAATGCATTATAATATTTGTAAACTCCTTGTTACATATGAAATTGGTTGTTTGTCATGTGTTTTAATGCATTATACTTTCAAAAGGCTTGAAATGCTTGAAAATTTGTGAGACAGATTTAGGAAAAATAAATGGAAAAAGTTATTTTAATTTTTAAATAAAAAGTGTCTTCATTTAATGATGACTTTGCTGCCCGAAAATTTGAAAAATTGTGATAAGGGAAATTATTTTCATGCATTGTGGAGCACAAAATGCAGAATTGTTCAGACTTATCTTGCAAAAAAAAAAAAAGCAAATGCAAATCCATACAAAAGAAAGATACAGTCACTTGGGGCTGATAAATTATTTTTGCACTATATTACATTAGTTGCACTATATTACAAAAGTCTTCAAAAAAGACTCTTTTGGAAAACTGTTCCTTTAATTTGAAATGAATATGTATATATATGTATATAATGTTTTTAGTTGGAGTATCAGCGGCAGCAGCTTCTTGCTGATCGTCAGTCGTTTCATATGGAGCAGTTGAAGTATGCAGAGATGAGAGCCCGACAGCAGCACTTCCAGCAGATCCAACACCAGCACCATAGCAACCAGCCTGGCAATCAGTCTGGCAGTACTCCACCTGTACCCCACCAACCTGTCATTAATGCCTCTGCCCCGCCCCCAACACCAAGCCCCGCCCCCGTGACGGCCTCTACTGTCCACAGTGAAGCTCCTCCACCTGCCTCTCACAATTCTCCTCCGACCAACGCACAGGCTGCAGCAGCACACGGTAATGACATAGATACATACACATGTCCACACCCAATGAAGGTGATATACTCTTTATATACACAGAACCTGTCCTGTAGAGGTGTACATATACCACCGTTCAAAAGTCTGGTGTCATCAAGGCTGGATTTATTTGAACGAAGACACAATAAAAACAGTAATATTGTGAAATATTATTCCAATTTCTGTTTTTATTTATTTTAATATACATATTATTCCTGTGATGGCAGTCTTCAGTATCTCATGATCCTTCAGAAATCCTTCTAATATGCTGAGTTGCTGCTCCAAAAAACATTCTTATTATTATCTATGTTGAAAAGAGTTGCTTAATATTTTGTGGAAATTGTGATACTTTTAAGTGTCATTTAATGAATATAAAAAGAACAGCATTTATTTGATTTAGAACTTTTTTTGTGACAATGTAAAACTCTTTGCTATCACTTTTGATCAATTTAATGTGTTCTGGCTGAATAAAAGTATTTATTTCTTTAAAAAAAAA
The DNA here is from genome assembly GCA_038088235.1 of Zacco platypus. Lineage (NCBI taxonomy): Eukaryota > Metazoa > Chordata > Actinopteri > Cypriniformes > Xenocyprididae > Zacco > Zacco platypus. The sequence goes on from CM076074.1 coordinate 24,202,362, forward strand.
AAAACTTTTGAACTGTAGTGCATTTGCTCTTACAATGACTTGCTTCAAATATTTACTTAATGATCATCATGAAATCTGAAATTTGGTCGCAATTCAGTTTGATTAGATTATTTTGACATGAGTCATAATTTTACTATTTTACATTTGACATCTTTTCCATTTTTGTCATGTAAATGTACTTTTTAATATCTATATTATTATTTTATTTTTTATATATTTTATATTTATATTATTATTTATTATAATGATTATTATATTTCTATGTAATATAATCCAATATAAAAATAATACTTTTTGGGGCCAAACACCAAAGGTGTGTAGGCACCTATTGTATACATTCGTGTCTTCTTCTTCTTCTTCTTCTTCTCCTGAAGTCTATGACAGCCCATTGAACCATATTGTAAAAAGCTATGAAATTTGGCACACAGATAGAGGACAGTCCCAACATTAAGCACAGCAAATTTGTAGTCTCTAACTCGATCCTTCCATTTTTGTTTTCATTTTGAATTTTCTGAAAAACCTATATGTTCGAACTCATCCTAGACGGTTCATCTGATTTTCACCAAATTTGACTCAGAACATCTTTAGACCAAAAATGACTAAATGTTTTTAAAAGCTTTTTGATAAACCAAATCATTCTCGAATAATGTACGAACGAATGGATGTAAGGCTGTAAACAGTTTAGCGTATTTAGACCAAATATGGTATATCACAAGCATGACCTGAGACTACAGAAATGAAAAATGGCTATTTTGCTTATAACTTCTGGTTTGCACAAAAATTAAAAAATGGTCTCTTTTGGTTTAGTGCACAATACTGAGTCAAATGATACCCAATTTTCCCATATCAGCCATAATGGGCGTCGGCCATTTTGAATTTTGACATAAAATGTAGTATTTCGCGAACACATAAGTGTATCTTTGCGAAATTCGGTATGTGTCATCAGCACCATGCCCAGAGTTTCGAGACAGAAATTTTAATGAAATTTAAAAAAAAAAAATGTTTGTGTCATTTTCACCTCACACTGACCACACCATTATAATTTGATAACAGCGCCACTATTGGTCAAAACTAATAAGCAATTAAATCGCATTACTAGTGATTGAATTAATTATTTTTCAGCATATTTGCACAACTAAATTACATAATTTATTGTGCTTTTTTGTGCTTGGCCCCGATAATTGCTGCTTGCTGCCATATTTATAATCATGCTTATGCTAATATGATTATTATGTAATTGTCTAATAGATTATTTTATTTTATTTTATTTCCTCCAGATTCCAGCACTCCACTACCAGGGGATTCTCTCTATCCAAGCGCCCCTGTGCCTCCACCACAATAAAAGAGAGGGTGAGATTTAAAGGGATCAGTGATTCCAGAGAAGAAAATGAAGGAGATGAGATAGAAAGCAAAACATATAGAGATAAAGGGAGCGATATCTTCTTTTTTTGTCACTTTCATCATTTTTGGGAGAAAATGATATAAATGAATTCTTGCCAGCATATTGAACATGACATGATTCAAAATAAATAGCTAAATATAAACAAAGATAACCATGAAAAAAACGGACAAAAACCCCCTAGAAAAAAGACCTTTGTTTGGACTTTTGGAAAGGTCTTAAACCCAAACCCTGTTAACACCCAACAAAAGCACTCCTGACCCTAAGTAGAGGACACAAGGATCAATCTTTCCTTGTCTGTCCTCCATTTTGAGTAACATCACTTAACTGTGAGTCGAACTACAGGATCCAAGGTACCTGTGATCTGCACTCCAGAAGCATCTCAATGTACATTAGGTACTTACATGGAAACAAAACAAACAAAAGAAAACCAAGAACAAATTGCACTTTCAGAATGTTTCCCGAATCGTACTTTTTGGAGGGATGAAGCATAAAGTCAAAATTAGTCCTGACTTAATGTTTTCTTTTATCAATGTTCTTTTTATCACTTTGTATTTGTTTAATAGAAGCACTCGATTTGGAGTAAGTCCGAAGAGAAACTTGACTTTGTAATCGTTACTTTGTATGTGTGTGCGTGAATGTCGGTTTTGCTTTTGGGACAATGTGAAAGCTTCAGTGGTTTGGCCTGTTTTTTATGTACAATTCGATTTTAGCATGTGAAAAAAGAGATGACAAATTAGTATTAAATCTGTTTACTTTGTATGAAGCATCTCTGACAACATGTACTGTAAGCCTGGAAGTCATGTCATCAATAATTGATGTTTGCATGTTATTTTTTGGGTATCTGCCACAAAATATCATAAGTTACTCTGCCTTTTTAACAGGTGAAAGTAGTCGTGTTTCATTTACATCTCATTGCCATGCTTATGAGAATACTTAATTATGGGAGTGTATGATTAATCGACAATGAAAAAGTAATGGGAAACGCAGCAGGGAATCACATTGGTTCCTTTCCAGGACAACAATACACTGATTATTTGTGTTGTATTTTTGAAAAATACAAATGAATTAATCATTTTAGTGAGATCACATCGCACATTTTAGTATCCAGTGTTCATGCCAGAACTGATATTTCAGTTCAGAATGTGTTATGTTTGTGTGTGTGTGTGTGTGTATCAGGCCAAACCCACAGAAAGTATTTACGACGTGAAGGAAAACCATTTTGTTTTGTTACAAATTAGTGGCAACTACCTGATGAGTAGAGACAAGGGATTTTAAAGTTATGTTTGCAGCTGTGGTCTGTGTATCTCATATCTTCATATTGTAACCGTCCTATTTTTGTATTTTTATATGTTTCTTTACACTATTACGAATGACGTTATCATATTATACATGTCTGTAATGTTTTCTTCTCTTTCTGATTGTGGATGTTGTCGTATTATTGACATGTTCATGTGCAAGTGTCAGTCGTTTTATACGATGAAGCTGGACTGTGTGTGTGTGTGTGTGTGTGGTGGTGGTGTGCATGCACTCTATGATTTGCCACACATATTGTATGTATGTATGTATGTATGTTTTTTTTCTTTTACATTCATTTGCCATGTTTCCAGACTACAAATGCTAATATTGATGGACATCAATTCTGGCAATATCAGAATCAACAAACACATACACTCCCGCTGTAATCGTTCCTGCAGTTTACATCCTCACACGTTTGTGAATGCACACGTATGCAGTAGTCCAACATGCAGTATTACTGACAAAACAGATTCGCATCAACCTCACAGTTTTGCACGCCTCAACCAGTGTTGAATATCTCATTTGATCAATTTGCTCAGCTCTTTGGTCTTTCTTTTACATTTGTAGTGGTATAAGTAGTTGTCGTTTTTTTGTTTGTTTTTTTTTTACATTTTGTTTATACTTTTTTTAATGGTGAAAGCTGATTGAATTGAGATGTGTGTGAATGTTTGGCGACGTTCAGTTTGTCCTTTGAGGAGATGGAGCTGTCTAGCACCTGTTTGACTAAGAATGGATTAATTTTGGTATCATAAATACTGAACGGTTCTGCACAATAAAAGGCGTCATCAGTGATCATAGCTGTGTGAAGTGTACTCAGTATGAACCTTGTCTTATATTACTGATTTAAACGATTGTTTCACATTTATCATGTTACAAATTTAAGTTATTACAGCTGTACAAAAAGAAGCTCTCAAGTCTAACTTGAAAAAAAAATGCAGTAACCAAGATTGTGAAAACAAAATAATTTGGGTTACTTATTTGAAAAGGTATTTTGTTGTAAATTTAAAAATAATGCATTACTTTACTAGTTACTTGAAAAAAGTAATTTAATTATGTAACTCACGTTACCCCCAACCCTGCTATTACAAAAACTGTTCAGTTTTAATAATTGTTCAAATTCTTAAGAATAGGGAAGTCTACACCACAACTATACTGATAACAGGCACACTTTAGTTTAGGGTCCAATTCTCACTATTAACTATGACTAAATACTGTTTATCAATAGTTAGTAAGGTAGTTCTTAAAGGGTTAGTTCACCCAAAAATGAACATTCTGTCATTAATTACTCGCCCTTATGTCGTTCTACATCCTTCGTTCATCTTCGGAACATAAATTAAAATATTTTTGATTAAATCAGATAGCTGAGTGAGGCCTCTAATGCCAGTAAGACAATTAATGCTTTCAATGCCCAGAAAGCTGCTAAAACATATTTAAAACAGTTCATGTGAGTACAGTGGTTCAACCCTAATATTATAAAGCGACGATAATACTTTTTGTGCGAATCTTCTGTTTTGAATCAGTGGTTCGGATCGCGTATCAAATCACTTATGATGTGACGAAGTCTCGTTTACTGAATCACAAGACTTTCGCACTCCGAACCACTGATTTGAAACACAAGATTCGTAAAGCTTTGAAGCAGTGTTTTGAAATTGGCCATCACTAGATATTGTTGAAAAGTCATCATTTTGTTTTTTTTTCAGCACAAAAAGTACCCTCATCGCTTTATAATATTAGGGTTGAACCACTGTACTCAAACAAACTGTTTTAAATATGTTTTAGTAACTTTCTGGGCACTGAAAGCATTAATTGTCTCACTGGCATTAGAGGCCTCACTGAGCTATCTGATTTCATCAAATATATCTTAATTTATGTTCTGAAGGTTTTACGGGTGTAGAACGACATGAGGGTAAGAAATAAATGACATAATTTAAATTTTTGGGTGAACTAACCCTTTAATTTTAAGTACTGGGTAGGATTTAGGGATGTAAAATATGGTCATGCAGAATAAGGCATTAATATGTGCTTTATTATAAGTATTAATAAACAGGCAATATCCTAGTAATATGAATGCCAATAAGCAACTAGTTAGTAATGAGAATTGGACCGTAAACTAAAGGGTTACCACTATAACACAGGGGAACAAAATCACTGGAATCACTCTCAGTATGCTTTTTTCAGCTGATGAGCGATAAACAAAAACAAAAAAACACAGACAGCCAATCAGAATCCACTCAAGTAGTTAAAGCAACAATGACATAACTGATGCATTTATATTCTCATAGAATTAGAACAATTACTATTATCGTCCTAGGTGTGAACAGGCCTTATAATGATAACGACAAAAAAAAAAAAACTATCAACAGGCACACGAATTTTAAAAAAAAAAAATGCACAGAAAAATTTATGATAAACACTGCAATAGTACATAAAAAATAAGAACGGTAAGTGCTGATTTCATGTTGACTAACTGAATGCTAAACCCAACGTGACACAACAGTATGGATCACACAACAGCCAATTTTCATTTGCGCATTCCCTCACAACACACCGCAGCTGAAGAACGAGAGTGTTTAAGTGTTATTATACATGTCATAAAGTCTAAACAGTCCTTTTCTTTAGGTTTTGTTTAGTAACTTATCTCTTAAGGTAAACACAGTACCACTAAAACACGTGGGCATCGATATGTTCCCAGTGAGCACATTCAAGCACCTTCACATACTCCTTATTTGGTATTGTCTTGTATCATGTTTATTTGGAGAGAGAAGTCTGTATTGCTTTAGTTAATATCTATACTAAAATGGAGTGGTTGGTGCAACAATGCCTTACAAGGCAACCCACACATACACCCCCGCTCACAACTCTGACATGAAGAGAAATCAACAAAACCAAAGGTGATTCTGAATATTTATTACGATGAACATCAGACAATAAAGAGGGATATTAAGTGACTTACAAACATTTAGATAACAGGCAAATTTAAAAAAAAAAATGCAATAAGAGCCAATTAAAATGTCCCTCACAGTTTAAGACAAACAGAGGCTGAATACACTGACCAGTGGTAAGAACGCAATGGCTGAATGGAAGGTATTCAAGCAAACCTATGAACATCAATGGAAGTTTTAGGAATGAAATGAGCCATAAGTTTCAGAAACATGATAAAAGGCACTTAAGGAAAAAATAAAGATGGAAATGAATAATCACATAAATGGGAGGCCTGACTGACAAAAATAAAATAAACATGTTTGAATTCTTCAACCGCTCATGACCATCCTTACGAGCTCTGCAGAAGAGAGAAAAAAAAGAAGAAGAAATATGAGGCAGTGATCCAACAAAATTCAACCCACTAGATCAGCAAATGTTGCCATGGACACCACATATCAAGTTCTATTTACTGCTAGACCCATATACAGTCAAAGATCGCATAGTATTTGTAGTTCAGTGACTGGCAGTCAAACTACATTTCCCTGCAAGATCTAGGGGTGAAATGCAGAAGCCCCAGGATGATTTGACAGAAAGGGGAGGAAGAGAGATTGTCCAGACCTAAAAGAAATTAGAATGAGTTAGCATACCTTACAAAGGCATGAAGAGACCAGATAAATACACAAGAACAGAACAGAGAGAAAGCAGGAACAGTAATGTGACAGGACTGAATGCTAGAATCAACAATTCATGTCCTTACAAAGCCTCAGACGGTAACAGCAGATGTTCATACAAGAAAGTAGGAGATTCTATGAAGGACTCATCCGAATCCTCTACCCTGGCACCATTTTAGCCTTTAAATATGTTGCTAATTGTAATATTTCTTTCAGAATACCATTCTGTACCACACTGCAGAGATTTAGGAGAGACAATCACATTTAAAAACAGTTCACTCGAGTACACTACCGAAAGAAGTCTCTTATGCTCACCAAGGTTGCATTTATTTGATCAAAAATACAGTGAAACAGGAATATTGTGAAATATTATTACAATTTATTCATGTGATGGCAAAGCTGAATTTTCAGGAATGAATTGCATTTCAAAAAATATTACATTAGAAAACAGTCATTTTAAATTGTAATAATATTTCACAATATTATTATTGTTTTTACTGTAGTTTTAACCAAATAAATGCAGCCTTAGTGAGCATTCTTTCAAATTTAATCAAGAATCCAATAACCAACCTCAGCAGTGCACTCAGAATGAGTGGAATGACATCTGTATTTGGCTGCGGTGTGTATGTGGCCTATTAGAAGTAGTGCAAGCAAAATGGATTTGAATAGGCTATGCAATTAAAGTTGGAACGCTGTATTGCAGAATAAACGGGAATGACTGGTTTGGAGGAGATGGGCATAAGGTTGACCAGCAAACTCTGTTAGCGCCGGAACAACATCACCATGGCAACAGTGGGAGTCAGGAGACGCCTACAGTATGCACATGCAGAAATGCTACATGCTAGACTACAGGCAGGGGGCGCAGTAGAGAGGGAGCTGCAGGAGAGAAGAATGAGTAAAAACAAACTGAGGATCATCCGTACCCTCTCCTCAACCAGCCATAATGTGGCGCACAAGTGCTGTCAGAAGGAAAAGCAAATGGATTAAACATCGACACTCACACTATAGTCTTGATGTTCAGAAAACAAAAAAGACCCATATGTGATTGTTTTACCTTCATAATTGATACAGCCATTAGCATCCTCGTGTCCTGCCAAGAGCGTTTCCACTTCCTCCTCTGTCATCTTCTCACCTATCATAAAACACGGGCAAGAAGATGCATCAAATTCTCCTCAAAATATATTTCAACCTATGTTTTGCAGAATGTCATTCAGTTCAGCTGCAAGGTGCTTCCAGTGCTTTGCTGGCGGTCAATCTCTGATTGAAAGGACTGATATTATATCCAACAAAAAGCATCAATTTTAATGTATTACATTTAAAACTATTTTTCTTGTTAATTAAAAGCATTAAAAAATTGCTAATATCGAAGCTTTAAGTCATTGGTAATGTATCTTGAATACCCTTGTGTAAGGAAGTGTGCTTAATTGTAGTGAATTTGCACTTGTAGTGTACACAAAACTTAAAAGTTTATTTTTTTAAATGACTTTACTTGCATATAATATAATTAAACATAAGACCACTGAGTCTACTTAAAGAGAGTACACGTTAGCATGAAATAGACGTTTTGATAGTTTTTTCTTTAGTATTGTGATTTTAGTTTAAAGGCTTCTAGAACAAACAAAAAAAAAGTGGGCGGGACTCGTTGTGGTTTCCTATTGCTGAGATCTCATGTGAGTGACAGGTTGTCCTGCCCACGTGCCAGTAAACCCGTCATCAGAGAAGAGATGTCGAGAGGAGCTGTTTTCATTAAAGATTACAAGAATTATTAAAGAATAGTTTTTCATTTAATCGGAATTAACATTTAATCAAAAACAACAATTCACTACAGTGAATTCTATAAAGTACATTATTTCCGCAATAAATACCCTCTTTATTAAAAGTATGCTTAAGTGTACTTCTTTTTCACAAGGGTAAGTAAAAGCCAAATATAATTTCAGTAACAAATTAAATGAAAATAAAAAAATGTTTGTCCTTAAAAATGATCAATAAAACAATAAAAATGGTTTGCTAAAGAAAAAGCTGTATTTAGTCAGCTTACAAATACAAAGTTAAAAACTCAGTCAATGAAAAACTTCTATTCCTACAACCACCTTAATTATCGCTACCAGTATCTCCTATTCATTGCACTCTCTCTATACCATGCACACAGTTGTTATCAAACGTTAATAAGCATTTAATTTTAGTTCTGATTTTCAAAATAAATATCAATAAAACTCTCAGTGAACTGTTCAAAGAAGCAGACAAGACATTTCTTAAGAGAAAGAAACCTTGTGAGTAATCAAAGAAAGATTGGATTATACTCTATTGTATTATCATTCTAAAAGAGGCGGCGACTCTTTACCCAGTGTCGTGAGCACATGTCGCAGCTCAGCGCCCATCACCGTTCCATTTCCCTCTTTGTCAAACACCCGCAGCCCCTCCACAAAGTCCTCAAATGAACCCTGATCCTTGTTCTTAGCGATGGCCTGCAGCATGGGCAGGAACTGCTCAAAGTCCAGCATTTTCATGTTCATATCTGTGAAAAAACACATTACAATCACTCTTTTTTTACATTATTCAAACTAACACACTGAGAATTAGGCCACAAAATCATCACTTTATAATTTAATTAGAATTGTTGAGGATAGAGACACAACTAGATTAATTCAGTGGGACTGTTTGAGTTGTCCTGATTGCATTTTAGACTGATTAAAGGAGACAAATTTCTTTTGTCTGACAGAATAAGGAAAAGTATATCTTATTGATCAGGGGAAGTAGGAGAGTCATACGGGTTTGGAAAAACATGAGGGTGAGTAAATGATCGCAGACTTTTCCTTTTTGAGTGAACTATCCCCTTTAAAATGAACAGAGCAGGACTTTTAAACATTGTTATTTTCAGCCAATAAAATTGGCATGATTCAACCTTGCTTATACCAACAACTTTTAACATAATTTCCTCTACAAAAAGAAATGCATTTTTTTTTTTTTTTTTTTACAAATAACGTAGGACAATGCAGACAATAAAAAGGGTCTGACCTTCATTACTGGGGTTGCCCAGGACTTTGAGGACCTCAGCGTTGACAGGGTTCTGCCCCAGAGCACGCATCACATCCCCACACTGATTGTACATGATCTTCCCATCTCCTGTTCGGTCAAACAGGAGGAAGGCCTCCTTAAACTCTGTTAGCGAGAGAAATGTGTAAAGAAGATGTGTAGTTATGTGGACTGAAAAAAGAAAATAAAAATGTTTCACAGACAAGGCTTAAAAGGATAGTTCACCCCAAAATTTTGACATCATTTACCCACCCCCAAGTTGTTCCAAACTTGTATGAGTTTCTTTCTTCTGTTGACCACAAAAGAAGATATTTTGAAGAATGTTGGTAACCAGACAGTTGACAGTAGCCATTGACTTCTATAGTAGAAAAAAAAATACTATGGAAGTCAATTACTACCGTCAACTGTCTGGTTACCAACATTCTTCAAAATATCTTCTTTTGTGGTCAACAGAAGAAAGAAACTCATACAGGCTTGGGAAAACATAACAGTCATTAAATAATGGAAACATTTTAATTTTTGCGTGAACTATCTCTTTAAGCCTAATCCTAGATAAAATGCATGTTTGAGCTGTCTTAACTGAAAGCAACTTGCACTGACACATCCTAAAATATATCAGTGCCGTTGTTTTGTCTTAAGATGCACACCAGTAATATTTTTTTCTTGTTTATAACATGTTTATAAAAGCTACTTAAATGTCCTTATTGAACTAAGGCCTAATTTTTTTGCTTAATCCCTATCTGTGAAACCAGGCCTATGTGATTTATTCTAATCTAAAGCAACAAGCAAATTCTGATCTAAAATAATTAGGCTTGTAGTTCTTGCTTGAGGCTTTGAGATCACTATCATAGTTTTCGGCAGACCAGCTTACAGGAATGCGACACTTCCCGGGCCGGCCTGAGTCAAACTTCACACACACACACACACACACGCACACACACACACACACACACACACAAACTCACTCACTGTGATTAACCATATATGGGCATAAGAAAGATCACAGTACTACATCAACAGGAATATTAGTTGTGTCGCAAATGACACACTACACACTTTGCACTGACACTATGTACTCTAACCATCTAATGTGTTCGGTTTTTTAATAAACAAGGTAGAATACTACATAATAGGCCAACACAAGAAAGAGAACTGTGATAAAATGACTGAAGATTTCAATTACAGTAACGTAAAAACGTTATTGAACCTCTTTAGGCTATTGTTGTAAATTTTTATATAGCTTGATCAAATTCATGCACATCAGTTTATAATGAAGTCAGTATAAAATGTGATTTTATCCTATCTATTTTCTAAATGCATGTTACTGATCTTATTGTGAACACTTCATCCATGCACGTTTTTGACCAAGTAATCAAAATATCTCTACCTTGTTTTTAATTGAATGCTAAACACACCATAACCTTTATAGATATAAAAAGACATCCAAGTAGACAACAAAAAATAATAATACAAGCGTTTAACAAATACATAAATAAAGGCAGCAGTTTCAAAGTTTTACTTTTCAATTAGCTTTAACAGCCGATGTATCAAAGCAAATCCTACATTTTACATTTTCATCCTACATTAAATTTTCCAATAATTTGTTACATTTGGAAGTACATCACATTACAGAATAAAAACAGTATCATTGCGGTTTACGAATTGTTGGGTGAATGATTAAATGACTCATTCATAACACAAAATATACTTGTCACCACCTACCTGTACAGCTACCATAGATAACATGATGTTTTTTATGAAACATATCTACGGGTGTGTGTACCCTATAAACGGGTCACTGAACGAGTCAGTGGATGATTCTTTTCAAAAACATGATTCACAATATTCGAGTCACTGAGATGAATCAAATCAGCAGTGATCACTAAACGTTTAATTGTGCTGCAGCTACGACCAATTAAAAAACAGCTCACGATATCACGTCACTACTATTACTTATTACTATTATTTTCTTGAATTCACAACTAATCCATTTTGATGTTGTTTATACGCAGCGTCTCTAGCCACACATTCCACAGCAGCAGCTTCCGGTACTTCAAAAGCATCTGAAAACTGTCTGCACTGTAGCAGCAGAAATATATTTATAAACAAGTCTCCTGTCGAATTGTTCTGTTACATCGGGCATTAGGTACAGCCCAGCAGTTTGTACATCATATAATGTGTGTCCAAGCGCTGCACATCTGTCAGCCAGTGTAAGCTGATGTGCAGGCCTACGTTTATTTAGCATTATTCGGCAACACAAACTTAACTATATAACCTCGACCAATTCATAATCACTATATGTTCAAGTAGCCAACATTTATTACTCACCACAAATCTGGTCCTCAGTGAAGTCAGACTATCCATGACAGGATGAGGAGGGTAATAGAGAAGATCAGCATTAAAACAAAAGATTGGTTTGATCTTATAATAAAAGATATTGAGATTCTTCCTCAAAAATACAACATTCAAAGCAAATCAAGAGTATTAAATGCGTGAGATATTGACAGCAGAGCTTGATGGCTTATGAACATTACGTTTAACGGTCACCTTCCGACTGTGTGATTAATAGGCGTTACCTGCATTATAGTGGAAATGAGAAATGGCTGGCTAAGATAATGGACTTACCATGACTGCAGTGTTTGAGGATGAAGCGGAGGGAGCGTCAGTATGAGCGCTGTGTGAATTACAGTATGGGCGCACACACTGAGTAACACCGCTATATTCACGATGATGTCATGTCAACTCGATTCAAGCTGGATCGGCCAATCAAATAGTGCGGGCGCTGGTTCCCTCTACTGTCATTACCGGTGTGTCAGTATTATAGGCGCAGAGGAAAAACCTTGAGTACCGTAATGCTGCTGGTAGTTGATGGAAAAGGTAATGTAATTTCATTAAATCGAATGTAAAGTAAAAACAACAAATAAATAAACGGTGAATGAATTGAAATAAAACTGAAATCAGGATATAGGTTAGGTTATAGGTTAGTGTGATTATCAAATTAAAAGATGCAATTTAATCTGCTGCGTGAGGCTAATGTGGATGTGGCTAGGTGTTGTTGGTTCACAATAAATGCAGCAAACTCCATCTATGAGTTTAAAATGTACAAATGTACATTTGTTGTACATTTAAAATGTACAACGCAATATGCGCTAAGTTCACTTTTGCATTATTTCCAACTTTTTATTTCGTAAAAAGCTCTACTGTTTGAATGTTTGGAAAATGTTATTTCAAAGTCACGATCAAAATTGACGATTCTTATTTTTTATTATTTTTAATCTTCATTCAAAATTACTTGCAGACATCTTTTCTGTGACGATGACGTTTACTGACGCAAGGGCGGGACAAGCTGTCATTCACATGAGATCCCAGCAATAGCTAACTGAGCCAATCAATTCCCGATTAATAAAATCAAGTCCCGCCCCACATTTTTTCTTCTTCGAGAAGCCATTTCACTTGGATTTGCATCATAATAGGGAAGGTCTATGCCAACTTCAGGTTCATGCTGAATTTAAGACAAAAAATATTAGTATTGTAACTTTGGTAACACTTTACAATAAGGTTCATTAGTTAAACATTAGTTGATGTATTAATTAACATAAACTAACCATGGGCAATACATTTGTTACCGTATTTACTAATCTTCATTAAAGTTAGTTAATGAAAATACAGTTGTTCATTGTTTGTTCATGGTAGTTCACAGTGCATTAACTAATGTTAACAAGATTTTAATAATTAGTAAGTGTTGAAATTAACTTTAACAAAGATGAATAAATGCTGTATAAGTGCAGTTCATGTTAACTAATGTAGTTAACTAATGTTAAATAATTAACCTTATTGTAAAGTGTTACTGTAACTTTTATTTTACATTAATGATCAAAAATTAATTTTTTTTTTAGTACAAATGTGATTTACAACAGTAACATATTTTTGTCTTCATTTTTATAACTACAGTCAGAAGTGCATAATAATAATAAAAATTACCATCATTCTGCCTATTATTAGTATATTTAATTTGATTGGGCTCCTGAAACACCAGTGTGACATAAACCAACATCAGAGAACCGAGAAAATGCGCTTGTCATTACATCACTGAAATATTCACTTAAAATCTCAGCGGGTACTTTAAATAAATATTTTTCATCTAAGGGGTTCGACTGACAAAAAAGTTTGGGAACCCCTGCCATGATGTTTTGTCAGATACTTTTTAACAACATCATCTGGAAATCATTTTAAGAAAATATATATGTACACAGTGCTGTCAAGAAGGCTCAGCAAAACAGAATTTGTATCGACTAGTGCATGTCTCTAAAATATGCTCTGACATCTAGATTATGCATGCACATTCTAAAACATAAAAAATATGAAAAATTCATTCTTCTTGCACTCCATTAGATGGCACTAAAGATTCAGTCAGGATATGGACAATAGCACATAAAAGGATGTAAGAATGAACAATTATCCTGGCGAAATAAGCTCATCAGTAGGTGGCAGTAAAGCACTTGATCCCAAGTCAATTGCTTAACTATAGGTGCTCATACTATAAAACTTTGTATTTAGCAAAATCAGAAGCTATGACATCAGTATTTCATATTGTAAAATGTTTATTTGTCGTGGCGGCACAGTTGTTTAGATTAACTCATCTGAAGTGTTAATCTCATCATGTCAGTGTCAAAACAGCAATGTATATTAGACCACTTTGCATTTCATATTTTTTCATTCATGAATAAACTAAAATTTTTGTTGGGACTAATCAGCAATTATATCATGAATATGGCCTGAGAAAAATCATTTTTAGATACATTTTGCTGAAAATATGGTTTTGAACTAAGCTGATGAGACATACATTTGATAGAAGTTTATCCATAAAGGAAATATAATATCACATTTTTACAAGCCTTTTATTTTCTCATTCAAACAGCTCTGCTCACTCCTCCTGACTGGTACTCTCTCCACACTTGTAACGTATGAAGTCTAGCACACGAGCGTCCTGTGAAATCAGGTACTGTCCCACGGTGTATTTGGGATCCGGGAGGAAGGTCTGGGGCAAAAGTCTCGTCTCAGATTCACCGCATGGTATATCGTCCATATTGCCAAGAGAAAGAGGTGCTTCACCCACTATATGTTGCCCCAGCTTCCTTCCCAGAGTGTCTGTCCCTTCCTTAGGTCCACCTTGAAACACAACTAGCGATCCATAGCGCCCCATATCAATGCCATCCTGCCCAGTAACCGTCCCATGAATGTATGAGCCAATGTGCCAATCAGAGGGCACGACAAGTGATATGGCTCGCCGCATGCCAATGTTCTCACCTAATCGCCCTGAAGGAGGAAAAAAGATCATTATTATTTTAATTATTGTACTATGTTTAATTATAAGAAGGTGAAAGGTAGACAAAGGACAGGGTGTTTTGAAAATTTTCACATGTTGTCTAAATCATGTTGTGAAGATAATAACACCATGTAAATATATAATTTAATAAAAACTTTTCTATTTTAACATTTTAAAATGTAATTGATACCCATGTTGGCAAAGCTGAATTTTCAGTTGCCATTAAGCCAGTCTTCAGTATCACATGATCACAAATCATTCTAATATGCTGATTTGGTGCTCAATAAAATTTCTTATTATTATCATCACAGCTTAAAACAGTTGTGCTGATTAACATTTAAGGTTTTAAGGACTTTTTCAGGATTCTTTGATTACCAGAAAGAACACCATTTATTTGAAACTGATTTTATATGTAATATTGTAAATGTCTTTATGGTAACTTTTGGTTAATTTAATGCATCCTTGCTGAGTAAAATAAAAAAAAAAAAACGTACCAACCCCCAAACTTTAAACAGTAGTGTTTATTTATACATTTTTAATTGTGGCTTAAGTGTCTAAATACTTTTCAGGGTCACTCTACGGAATCAGAGATAAACCTGGCTTTTGAAGGTTATGCTAAAATTAATATAATGTAAAAGGTTTATTCTCACCTATAGTCAAAGCAACCTGATCTGCCAGTGAGGGTCCCTCAGGAATGTGAAGCTTGGAAAGCTCCTCAGAAGACATCTCACTCTGAATCAGAGAACAGCATTCAGAGATTATAGAATGTGTGGAAGAAATGCTCATTGCTGAAAATATGAAAAAAGGGCTTGTACCTTAAAATACCCGGTCTGCTTTTTGCTGCAGTGATGAGCCATTATTGACGAAGCAACATCCTTCACCAACTGCTGAAATTTCTCATTCCTGGCCACAAAATCGGTCTCGCAGTTCACCTGAACATAAAAACATACATTAGTTCACTTACACACCACATCATTTTGGGGACCAAATTACACATTGTGTGGTAAATTGGCATGTTAATGTCTACCTCAACCATGACAGCTGCGTTGTCACCCTTAATGAGACCAATCAGCCCCTCCTTGGCTTTTCGACCTTCCAGTTTGTTTGCTTTGCTCCAGCCCTCCTTTTGTGCTTGTTCATGCAACCAGCTTTCTGCCTGCAAACATCACATTTGCATATTGTGCACATTGTCATAATTAGCTCACATCTCTTGCCATACAAACTTGTGGCTGCACACCCTATGAAACCGAATAGGGCGGACCCTTAAGTCATACATAGTTAAATCTTATAATTACTGTATATACTATGGGGTAATTTGTCTAAATGAGCCTCCTTTCTATTTACAGCCAGCTTTTTATACAGTATATATATAAAAGTACTGTCGCACCTGGGTGATGTCATTGTCGAATTTCTCCAGTGCCTTTTTGCAGTTGATGAAGGTGTAGCCCGTAGATTTGCGTAATTTCAGGAGACGTGCTTTATCCGCTGCTAAACTCGGGCAGCTGGTGTAGAGAGACTGAATATGTTGTGTGAGACATCCCTATGAATAAAATATTAATATGACACGTGACTTAATGATACTACAGGACAGTACACAGTAAACCGTTTTACAAATACTGTAAAATATAAAAAGTAAAAGCTATATTCAAGTAAAAGACAAAAAACAAAACAAATATGTCATATTATACTAGACTGGCATGCAAAAATCATCATCATCATAACTTCTAAAGCATGTAATGGCAGTAAAAGATTAGAATGCTCAATATGGAAAATAAGTCACAGCCCACCTTGACTACTTCAGTCCTGACAGATCGAAATAAGGAATATAAAGCCATTTCTGTATCTTCCTCAGAACTACCACAAGCTTCCTTACATCAGTAACTGGGATGTCATTGAAGCACGCTTTCTACAGAGAGGGAGAAAGGTCATGTTCAGAGAATTCAGGCTCACGTGTAGCGCCATCTACTGCACAGGAGTTCAAAATGTACTTAAAAACTTAACTGGAAAACTAAACAATTATGTTATTGATTTGTAATAACTGTTCATTTATTAGTAAGATCTGTTATATACAGTAGACAATAACATGTACAGTACTGTGCAAAAATCAACCCCCCCAAAAATGATGTTTAGCCAGTTATTTATATCTTTTGCTTTAGTGTGTCTGTAGGACATATCAGTTTGCATTTCCAAACATTCCTTTTTCCATTAATTATAATAATCTAGTGAGATTTTTGTATGCACAAGGAGTCTGACAACAGCAGGTACGCTCCACACGGAGATCTGATCTCACCATCGCAGAGCCCGTCTGTGATTACATGAAGAAACAGAAAAAACTGAGACAAACTAAATCCAGAAGAACTGCAGCAAAGTCTCCAAGACTGTTGAAGAAACCTACAAAACTACAGTACTGTGAAAACATTTACTTGAGTTAAAATAATGTAATGTGAAGATGCTTTCAAAAAATAATGTAATAAAGATTTGATTTATTTTATCTATATTATAATATATATATATATATATATATATATATATATATATATTATATATATATATATATATATATATATATATATATATATATATATATATATATATATATATATATATATTTATTTATGACATTATTAAGCCATACTGTAGTTATAACTAAATCAAATAAATATTTGGTGAGATCACCGTCTACATTTAAAACAGCTTTTGTCTGAGGTCCACTTGCTCATACAGTTTAGCTTCAGTGTCTTGGAGACCATGTCGCAGTTCTTCTGGATTTATTTGGAAACAATCCTAATGGGATTATATATATATATAAATATAAGAGTGCAAGATGGCACTATGAAAGGATGAAAGGTGGGTATCTTGATTGCAGTGGGAATGGAACCACCTGGTCTTGGCTGTTTGCCCAGTTATTCATGGAAACATATTATGGAACAACTTCTTGCCCCGAACACTTGCCAAATGGAGGCAGAGCATGATTTCAAGAAAGTTTAGTGGAATTAGTGTTAAATGCTATAGTACCATATATTCTATAGAAATAATTATATTCATAATTTTCACTAGATGTCTACAGTTCCTGGAACCTAACAACTAACATCTCTGTTGTTCTCATAGATTTTGGACTAAAAAAGAGGATCAGAGATTCATTTTATTTATTTATTTATTTATTTATTTATTTTCTTTTAAAATCAACTTCCTCTTTTTTATCATCTCATCACTCCCAATACTTTTTCGCTCATATCAAATTTTTGGAACAGAGTCAACTGGTCACATCGCATAGTAGTGGTTATTATCGCAACAGATTATTTTGGTGCATGGGAGGAGTTCCTAAGGACTTTATTAATCCCAGATGGTATAAAAAGCAAAATGGGTCTTAATCTACAGTTCGTGCATCTGGATCATCCAACCTCTATCATGAAGGTCATCCTCATCCTCTTTCTCACCGTCACCCTGTCCTCTCAGGGCTACAGTGGTAAGTCGCAATGCCTACAATTTCCATCCTGATTGTACATTCATATTAAACTAAACAAGTTCATGTGTCTTTTGTTAGTTCTTTAATAGCATAGCAATTATCCCAATGAAAATGCAGTTCCCTCTCCCCCTGTGTCTCTCTTTCTCTCTCTCTCTTTCTCAGATTCTCTGGAATTCTGTAAGTGTGACATAGAATTCTACACTGACTTTTTCTATTTTTTTTTCCTCCAAATGATACATGCCCAAATCTCCTTAATCAAAAGATGTGCCTTCTGTCTAATTGTGTATTACACAGTTCTAATACCAACTAGTTCAAATAATAGGTTTATGAAAAATCCCTCTGGGTGGTAGATCTAGTCCTTCACATAAAATGTAAGTCTGTAAACCTTTTAATGATGCAGACAGCATGTGAAATACATCTCACCTCCTTCAAGGCTCACTTTCCTGTTAAGGAAGATGTGGAGAGCCCTGCGATGGCTTAAACGACTGCAACTGCGACATGGAACTGCTGCCATGATTATAAAAAGCAGTGTGGTCGTCTAGGTGAGCTTCAACATACGTAATTCCGTAAAACATTGGTATCACTTTACAATAAGGTTCATTAGTTAACATTAGTTATCTACTTTAGTTAACATGAACCAATAATGAACTGCACTTATACAGCATTTATTAATCTTAGTTAATGTTATTATTAAATTATTAATGCATTATTAAAATCAAAAGTTGTGTTTGATAACATTAGTTAACGCACTGTGAACTAACATGAACAAACAATGAACAGCTGGATTTGTATAATAACTGCATGAACTACTCATTGTTAGTAAAGAAACCTTATTGTAAAGTGTTATCAAAACATCCATTTTTGTTGTGCCAAATGGTCAGCAAAATCAAAACAAAAAGGTTTGATATAGGATGAAAAAAAGCTATTTGAAAGTACAGAAAAAGTTATTAGTAGCTGGCTTTGTAAGTTAAACTTGCAAAGCTAAATAATCCTTGTTCAATTAGACAAAAGGCACAAACGAATCACAAATCAGACGAATCACACACTTTTGAGTCACTCAAAGTAATTCTAAATAAACACAGACAGGTTTTATTCATCTCTTAATGCTCAAGGTCTGTCGAGTCACAAAAATAAGAGTTATGAAAGTTTTAGTTCTAAATATTAGGGGTTTATCTGTGACCCTGAGTCCTGTTTATTTTGGATCCCAGACGTGGAATAAAACTCAGCTGTGTCTACTGCTGTATTTCACACACATTTAATCACAGAATTCATTCTAAAGTACTAAACACCACAGCCGTAAAAGCAACAATATATTACTGATCCACAGTTTCAGTTTGGTTATTTGTATTGAAGAGTAGCTACAATTACATTTAGACAAAAGGAATTTGTTTATTTATTTTCATAAAACAAGTCTAGTTTTAGAAGTTAAATTCTAATTCACATATCTGCACTACACCCAGCATTGTGTGATATGGACATAATAACAAAAAACAATGCATATAATAAAGTCAAATCCAGTTAGATTTAAAGTGACGAACACTAAATATGTTTTTGAGTGACGATGAACATTGTTCTCTTCCTACAAGACAACCGATTTCCAGTTTTAGAAATCACTGAAAAACAATGTCAGTGATTATGTTAATTCTTCCCTTAATTCTCTCAGTTTGCTCAGGCTTTGTCAGGCTTTTCTTTGCTCCTCAGGCACTAACGCTTTCTTTATGAATCCATTTCACATCCCAAGCATTAGCCAGTGTCACTGATGCTGAGATCAAGTCTCTGTCGGAGAAGCTGTACAAGTTAGACTCTAACAGGGCCACAACCTCAGAGCTGGTTATTGATCCTCAGAAACTGATCTCTTCTTCTGAGACCGGCTCCGGAAGCGACCTCTCATCACGCCCGTAAGACACACTTAACCACATATATACGCATACATGTTATTATATTATATTATCATGTTATAATGCTCTATTTCTCTCTAGATTGTTCAAGCAAGTTAGTAGTACTTTGCTCTCCAAGCCTACGTATAAAGCTCTGCTAAATCTACTGGACAACTATAAAAGGGTGACAGGAGAAGTGGAGGATGTGCCCTCGCAGGAAGTGCAGGAACAGGACACTTTTCTCCAACAGACCATGAACACTGACCTGGGCAAGGAGCTCTATAATTTCCTCTACTCTAAAGGTATATGTGACACCAAAACTCTTTTTGTTTTGGGACCTTGGGATTTTTTTGTGTGTTCTCAATGTGAGAAAAATGCTGCAATCACAATAATGGTGCATATATATATTTTTTTGCATATATTCATATTTATTAAATAACGTTATCATTCAAAAGTTCGGGGCAGTAAAATTAAATAAAGAAAAAGAATTTAATACTTTTATTCCGCAAGGATGCATTAATTTGACCAAAAGTGACAGTAAAGACATTTTTAATAACACAAACGATTTCTACTTCAATTGATGTTCTTTTGAACTTTCTATTCACCACAGTTTTCACAGGAATATTTAGCAGCACAACTGTTTTCAACATTGATAATGATAAGAAATGTTTCCTGAGCACTCATATCAGCATATAGGAATGATTTCTAATATTTCAGACAATATTACACATTTTTACTGTATTTTTGGTGAGCATAAGATGCTTCTTTCAAAAATATAAAAAAAATATATAAACTTTTGAACAGTATAAAGGTTTGAGTTTTATATGTAGTATTAATATTTTTACTAATTGTACTTCCTTTTTAATAGAATAGCAATAAACTGTGGTGCAAAGTGTGAAATTATGGTGGTAATCGAACTGTAATGTGCATAGATTATGCAAAATATTTTAATACAGCTGATTTTGATGGGCAAATGACTGTACACACACACACACACACACTATGTTATGGACCAGGTGCATACTCATCACAGAGCGAGTTTATCCAGGATCTGAAGATGATGTGGTTCGGCCTTTACTCTCGATCTGATGGCAAGCTGGACTCCAGTGGATTTGAGCACATCTTTGTAGGTCAGTCTTGTGTGTGACCACATGTGATTGGCTGCCAAACTGCATTTTGTATATCTTTGTCTGACATGTTGTGTGTCAAAAGGGGAAATTAAGAGTGGCAAGGTGTCTGGTTTCCACAACTGGCTGCAGTTTTATCAGCTGGAGAAACAGGGACTCCTGAATTACTACAGCCATAGTTTTGATGGCCCTGTGAGTACTTCATCCTAGCATGTGAATCAAAACAAACAACATGCATTTTAAAAGTGTGGATGTCTTCTTGTATATGAAGTTTTGATCTAGTAAAAGTCAAGTTTCTCCTCTCTCTCAGTGGACCGCATATCCTGACGTATTGGGAATGCAATTTAATTGGGATGGCTATTTCAAAGAGGTTGGTTCTGCCTTTATTGGCTGTAGTCCTGAATTTGATCTGGCTATCTACAGTCTCTGCTACATCACCCGCCCTGGCAAGAGGTAAGTTGTTGTTTTCTCTCTATTCACTTTCTTTCATCCACACAGTCAGCCATTCATCAAATAAAACTCATTTTTTTGTTTATATTAGTATATCTACAAATGTATACATCCATTCCATATAGCCTATAACATATCGCCTATAACAAATCAATCCGTCTGCCTCTTTAAATGCTCGAGCTCTTTAAAGCGTAATGGATTCTTATTGGTTGTCAATGTTTTTTAGTTCCTCAGCTAGGGAAAAAATCGTTCTGAAAGTGATTCCAACGTTGGTGGATTAGAAGAACTATATCTATTTTAGAGAAATTTATCAGTATTGTTATAAAGTTGTCGTCCTTGATGTGAACGGGCCTTTACTCTGAAGTTATAATGTATTATTAATGATTGACTGCTTCTCAGGTGTTATGTGAGTTTGGGAGGACAGACGCTGGGCATTCAGACCTACACATGGGACAAGAGCAGCTATGGGGATGGAAAGAAGTATATTGCCTCTGCTTACCCTGCTACACCTTGAGCATCAACAAACATACAACCAATCTTTATTCCGTCACTTCTGCAATCTTAATTCTTCACTTAATTATTTGAAGTTGACGTTGGGACAAATAAAAAACATGAACAGAAAAACACAGCTCATGTCTGTACTTTTACTTGTCTAGTATATTGTTCTTACACACTCCCTAGCCACAACTGTCAAAACTGTACACATATTTTAGTCTGTTAAGAAATTATTGTAGGTCATAGAATTTTTTGCTACATTTTTAAATTTGATTTCGAAACAGAATTTCCAATTACTTTATGATAATGTAACCATCTCTTTCCATTTCAATACCTTCTGTAATTATACAAAAAGAAAAGAGAGAATGAAATAAAGAAAAGAACAGAAATAAATAACACCAAACTCTTACAAATGGATTTATTTACATAAAATACAGCATCTCTCTGGACTTCAAGTGTATGACAGAGAGAGAACTGATGATGAGTTTATGGATCAGCATCGGAGACGCAGCGGAAGCCCAGGTTAGAGGCAGAACTATCCGGGGTGTTCTGACTACGGGCTGCACACCTGTATCTGTAGCAGTATGACTACAGAGAGAGAAAAATGTTTGTATGTATATAAATTGTATAAAAGGTTGTGTTTTCCATTTACGTGCATATATGTGGAGATTAAATATATAGAGACCAGCTTTACAATACTGTTCAAAATTTTGGCGTCAGTAAAAGAAGTTTCTTCTAAACACCAAGGCTGTTTTTATTTGATTAAAAAAAAATACAGTAAAAACAGTAATATTTAAAATAAATATTTTCTATCTTAATATTCTTTAAATTGTAATTTATATCGGTAATGTCAAAGTTGAATTTTCAGCAGCCATTACTCCAGTCTTGCTCAAGAAACATTTCTTATTATTAGTTTTCTTGGAACCCATGATATATTTTTTCAGCATTCTTTGATGAATAGAAAGTTGAAAAGGGCAGCATTTATTTGAAATAGAAATATTTTGTAACATCATAAATGTATTTATTGTCACTTTCGATCAACAAAATCTGTTTTTGCTAAACAAAAGTATTAATAAAAAAATCTTACTGACCCCAAACATTTGAATGGTAGTGGACTTTCAGTAGTATCGTAGCTTTCATAAAATATTCCAGCCCCTCAATAACCCTGACATAAGTATGTCATTCATACAGTAGATGGCTTTGTGTGCATTTTACCTTGTGACACATGTAGGATCCTCCTTTCTTGACTCGGTCTGTCCCTGATTCTGGTCCTTTCTGTGGAAAATAATTAAGGCAGTAGTATAAGGGGTTAACATTCCATTTTGAGTATAAATAAAGACGTTTTAAGTGTGGATGTGTGTGCATCTTCTTGCAAACAAGTCTTACAGGATTATATCCATCTTGTGTGGTGTGATGTACGTTCCACCAGTCTGCCGTCCACTCCCACGCATTCCCCACCATGTCATACAGACCAAAGCCATTGGCAGGAAATGACATCACCTGCCCAAGAAATCACTTAAAATGTATTTACAGTGGATATAAAAAGTCTACACACGTTAAAACAGCTGGTGTAAAATGTATGTTTTCACCATTAATGTAAAAATACAGCCTATGGAATGCCACTGAAAACTACACTGACACAATTGACCCTTTGCAAACAGTTTGATTGACAGGCGATCTGACCAATCATAACCTGAATCCACCATTTTGTCTGACAAAGCTGTCAGGGGAGTTAGTAAATTAACGTTGGTGAACTTGAACTTGAAAAATTGTGTGTACTCAAGTCTTTCCGAGCTTGAAACAACATTCCTTCTGATGTCCATTCATGTTTATTTGATGCTATAAATGAACTAGTATGAAGAGATGGTTGGTTCACGAGCCGATTGAACTGAGGAGCTACAGCGATCTGTCACGACATATTAAAGAGCCACTACACGGTATTTATTGTTTAAACTTCTTTAAAAAATTATGGTATATTAAATATGAAACTATTTCATATGTCTGTCGACGCGTTGTCAGCGTCCTCTTTGCTCCGGGGTGTATTTTTCACTTCGTGAGAACATGATGTGTGGCATGAGAGCGCATGGTTTGTCGGACAAAGCAACAGTAACTAAAGGGGGCGGGTGTTTGCGAAGGGTCAATTAAGAGATAAAAAATAAAAACTAAACCCACTCCTTTATAATTAGGTGAGGGCTACAAAAAAAATAGCACAAGAGGTGGCCTCTAAATATAACAGATCTGGGATGCGTTTCCCAAAAGCACTGTAAGCCTAAGTAGATTGTAGAACCATTACCATCAATGGTCTCTTCGATCAACCTGGCTCACAATGCTTTTGAGAAATGCAGCCCTGGACCGTTTTTAAAGAAAAATATTGTCAAGGAAAGATGTGCCAAGCTGATAGACTCCTATTCAAACAGACTTAGTGCTGTGATAAAATCAAAGGGTGCTTCAACTAAATATTAGTTCAAGGGTGTGAGTCCTAATGCAGTTAGTTTTTCCAAGTTTTTTTTTCTCTCTGAAATGTATCACTTTGGTTTACAGTAGCACTGCATAGGTTGTAATTTTTATATATATTTTATATATATTATATATTTTACATCACAAAAAAGAGTTTTATAAGTATCTATTGCATTTTGTCTGACAATTCATGTTTTGTGTTACCGGTGATGTGTTAGCATAGCCGTCCTCTGCTGTGTTGTGATTAGGAAACTCTCCCTGCCACAGGTTAGCATAGTGCTGCCCTTTAGGCAATAGTTTATTTCCCCATGGGTACAGCCTAACGAGAGCGATAGAGAGATAATGTTAAAAAAATACATTAAAACAGACAAGAAGCATGAACAAAACACAGACACACCTATCCTCAAGTCCTCCTCTACAGGCCAACTCCCACTCGGCTTCAGTAGGAAGTCTGCGTTTGGCCCAGTGACAGTATTCCTGTGCGTCAGCCCATGACACATGCAGAACAGGGTGATTCATCCTAGGTAGAAACACAGAGATTATATTTAATATGACATACACAGGTATACTATAAGCATATTATCTGTTTATACAGTATAATTAATGTTGTATTGCAATTATTTGCTGCTTTCTCCTATAATATTCCTTACATTGCTTTTTTTTTTACCTGTGCTCTATGGTTGAATCTGGTCCTTCTGGGTGTCTCCAATCTGCACCTTTCACTGGTGACCACCAAGGAGCAGCAGCCACCTACTGATCATGAATATACATAGGCAAACTGTAGCACAGCCAGTTATCTATAAATGCACATACTGTGTATTCTTGGCTATATTTGGAAATTAAAATCTCTAGCTCTTATTTCTAAAACAAAAACTGACTACATTTGTAGTTCATTTTTAAATTTATCTTTTCAAGACGTTCTTTTCCCTGGCCCCCCTTGAAATCATTTCGATTCAATTTTACACAATATATTTGGGTATTGATGAATATGATTGACATGAGTTTTTTTTTTTAACATTAAGACTTTGTTTAAATATCTACATGTAACCGAAAGTATATATTTTTAGATGCTCTAATTGGCCATCACATCTCTTTTGACCCTTTTTTTAAAGATCATTTTGTGTTTATGTACTAATAGTCATTAATATAATAATCCTGCAGCGTGGCAAATGTTTAAAAGAAAGAAAGAAATCAAGTGTAAGTGTCTAAGTTTCTCACCGTATGTGACAGAGTGCTCTTCACCTCCTCACTCAGCAGACCCTCAAAAACAAAAGAGTCTCCAAAACGCTCAGCCTGTAGATACAGGTAGCCAACAGAGCATCATGTGTATTGATTATTTGTCTTATGGATAAATAGTTGGTATTTACAACCTAATTTACAGAAAAGTTGGGACATTTTTACTCTGCTATAAAATCAAGAATCTGTGATTTGTTAATTCTCTTGAACCTTTATTTAACTTAAAATACAAAGGAAAATTTACCAAATTAATTATATTTTATAAATATAAACAAATTTTGATGACTGAATCACACTCCAAAAAAAGTCGGGACAGAGGCAAAATAAAAGTGAAAGGATTATAGACTATCCAAATTAAACTGTTTTGAAACAGTCTACAATAAGTAGGTGAAATGGTAATAGGTGAGGGTACCTCACCTAGTGGGTTGTGGTAGTGGGTTGTACCTCTGTGATGTAGCCTGTCTGGTTGGTGAAGTGTTGGAACTGCTTGTTTGTGACCTCATGCTCTTCAATGTAAAAAGGGTCCAGCTTCACTCTTCTCTGCGGCCCTTCACCATCCTGTGGTATTCCTGGGTCATCCGTTCCCATCATAAACCAACCTCCCTGCAAAAGCACTAGCTACAAACACACGCACGACATTCAGATTGTTTAACGTTTAATGTAATAGATTATGAAAACACTTTTCATCTTCATAATGATAATTCATAACGAAAGTGAAAGTTAACCAAGGCTGTCACATGTTATATGGCTTGTGATTTTTGCCTGGTTTCACAGACAAGACTACCTAAATGTCCTAATTTGACTAAGGCCTACTCTTCTGGCTTAATCCAAGCCCTGTCTGTGAAACCAGTAGTGGTGTAACAGATCACAAAACTCATGGTTCGGATCATTTTTCGAATTTTTTTCAAACACCATTTAAAACAGGTGAACAGTAAAAATAACAATACATTAATTAAAACAGACGAACACTATAGAGGTTACAAATAAAGTTAGTTCTGACAGTAGTATTCATGTACAGAAATATAATACACTCCATCCATAGAGTTCACTGTATAAATTAAATATAGATTAATCAATTATAAAGTTGTTTTGTTGTTTGACAATTAATTACATATTTATTTTAGACTTTTGTCACTAAATGCACGGAAACAATATGATGAAGAACACTTTACAGATTTTGAGATCATTATGCGCGTGTCCGTTCAAGCTGAAGCTAATATATATATATATATATATATATATATATATATATATATATATATATATATATATATATATATATATGATAATTCTAAAATTTTATTATAATTTCTTTTGTTTTGTTTTTCACAAATGAACCTAAAAAACCTACCTTAGTCCGTACATCCGGCTCAGTCGCGTGTGGACTTTCGTTTGCCATTTTGGAGTATATATTTCCATCATTCTGATGTTCCAGTTTGTTTTCATCACTTACATCAACAGCAATCTCCCTCTTCAGTCCCTGACAACCACAATCCGTACCCTGCGACTCTGAAGACTGCGACCTCAGTACGATGTCGTCTATATCACAATGCGCTGCAAAAATGAATAGAAATAAAATCACAGAGCTGTTCAGTAGCGATGCCATAGCTAGTTGAACTGCACGTCCGGCTATGGTCATGTGATCAGTCAGCTGACATGTGTTTTTCCGAATTGATCGGATTCACTAGCCTGAGCTCATCTAACATTTCTAAAGTTATCTGTTCACTTTCCATTCATCTCAATGGCAGGTACTGTGTAACATTTGCTTTAGTCACCCAGTTGCACTGCTGTGCTGAAATCGGTAACTACAGATATCTGTGACTAGAGGTCGCTGTTCATTCATGTTCGTGCGAGAACTGAAGAGACCTGATGTTAACAATCAGAATCACCAAAGGAGAAAATCACAATTTTTAAGTCACCATCATGGAGATCAGGGTTTTCTTTAGTTGGGCTTTTGACCCTTACATTTTTAAAGAGCTTGGGCCGTTGCAACAGCCAGACAAGCAAATAGAAATGACGGTCAGATGATGTTGGTTACAATTCACTTAATCAATATTTAACCTAAATAAGCTCATTAAGAGCCTAATCTCTTTATCATACGTGGCTCCTATCGTGCATTACTGCATGAATAAATTATGAGCTGATTTATAATGTTCCTATTATTTTCTTTAATTCCAATTATTTGCCTTTATTTTAAGATGTGGTTTCTTGTGATGTCCAGAGTTGATCTGATTATCATGTTGTTGTCACCATTGTTGAAATTCATACGCTGATTGCTCATATCTGTGTTTGTCACTGCTATTTATTACTACAATATGGTTTTTAACTTCAATTTTATAAATGATATATGTATTTGTGACTGACTTATTGTTTCAGTCAAAGAAAGAATGTAATTTTAATGTGCAACAGTATACCATAAGTATAGTATTTGACTGAATATAATGATTTCCAACAATGATTAATCCATTATTAAAACACTCACTATCTGATTTTCCTCAAATGTGTTTGACAAATACTCTGACACCACAGCCAGAAGTGATTAACACATAAGAGTAAAGAGCCCAGCTAATGGAAACACCAATCACCATTATGGTGACTTCAAATGAACCAAACATGAGCGTTAAACTTCTGTTAATTCTCAGTAAGAACTTCTGCAGATGCATGACAGAAATAAAGTCAATCTGGTTAGTAATATGTGAAGCTGTAATGCTGTTGGTGGAGTTGTTTAATCTTCCTCTGCTGTGAATGCGTGAGATTTCTGATTTATTTAGCCACTATATGGAAATAACAAGAAGAATATCAAAGTGCCCAATCTCTGAGGAAGATCCTGCTTTTTCAATATATTTATTTTATCATTTGGTAGACGCTTTTGTCCAAAGTGACTTACAAGTGAGGAAAACAAACAAACATTTCTTCATGAAGAGGCAAATAGACACAGGAAGTGCTCACAATACAAGTTTCAGACATTGCTCAGAGTAGCATAAACTAGAATAGGAAGGGAAAAGAAAGTATAGAATTTTTTTATAATGAAGGGGTTAAGTGCTCGCGAAAGAGATTTTCAGCTGCCTTTTGAATATTGCCAGGGATTCTGCATTCCTGATGAAGGTAGGGAGATCGTTCCACCAGCAAGGAAACGTGAATGAGAATGTTCTGGAGAGTGATTTTGTGCCTCTCTGTGACGGTACCACAAGCCTTCACTCCTTTAGTGATCATAGGCTTCTGGTGGAGACAGAGAGTTTTAAAAGTAAGTGGAAGTACGAGGGTGCGGAGCCTGTGGTAGATCTGTAAGCAAGCGTCAACATCTTGAACTTGATGCGAGCAGCAAGGGGTAGCCAGAGCAGAGAGATGAAGTGAGGCGTGATGTGGGCTCGTTGAAGACAAGACGTGCAGCAGCGTTCTGGATCATTTGAAGAGGTTTGATTGTACTTGACGGCAGTCCAGCCAGAAGAGCATTGCAGTAACCACGCCTAGAAATGACCAGGGCCTGGACGAGAAGTTGTGTTGCATGCTTAGTCAGAAAGGGCCTGATTTTCCTGATGTTCTGTAGTGCAAATCTGCATGACCGAGCTCTCTTTGAGATATGGTCTCTGAAGGTCAGTTGGTCATCGAAGATAGTTCCAAGATATCTGGCCGAATTTGATGGGGTAATTGCATGTGTACCTAGCTGGATGGTGAAATCATGTTGCAGAGTTGGAGTGGCAGGGAAGACTAAAAGCTCAGTCTTAGGTTGAGCTGCAGGTAATGTTTCTTCATCCACGTCAAGATGTCTGCCAGACAGCTTGAGATCCGTGCAGCTACTGTGGAATCATCTGGTTGGAAGGACAGGTAGAGCTGTGTGTCATCAGCATAGCAGTGGTAGGAGAAACCATGTGCCTGTATGATGGAACCCAGTGATGTAGTGTATATGGAGAACAGAAAGGGTCCAAGAACTGAACCCTGAGGAACCCCAGTGATCAGTTGATGAGGTTTGGATACCTCCCCTCCCCAGGCAACTCTGAAAGACCTACCTGTGAGATAGGACTCAAACCATTGTTGTACAGTACTTGAGATGCCAAGTGACGAGAGGGTGGACAGAATAATTTGATGATTCAACGTGTCAAAGGCAGCAGATAGATCCAGCAGAATGAGAACAGATGATTTGGAATCATATGTACCTTTGCAATCAGCAGGGATTCAGTGACCGACAGTAGTGCAGTCTCAGTTGAATGGCTCCTCTTGAATCCAGATTGGTTGACGTCCAGTTGGTTATTCTTTGTGAGGAAAGATGACACCTGGTTGAACACAACTTGCTGAAGTGTTTTCGCTATAGGAGAGAGACAGGTCTGTAACTGTCAACAAGTGATGAGGGTTTTTTAAGCAGTGGTGTTACCCGTGCCTCCTTGAATACGGTAGGGAAAGTACCTGTGTGGAGAGATGTGTTAATAATGTGTGTAAGTTCTGGTAAAAGAGTGGGAGAGATGGCTTGTAGAAGGTGTGAGGGGATGGGGTCTAGAGGGCAGGTGGTGGGATGACTGGAAAGGGGAAGTTTGGATACTTCCGCCTCAGTGAGAAGAAAGATTAGTGGATGTGGATGGCCTGAGTTCCTGTGTGAGTGGAGCTGATAACTGACTGCTGATGGTAGATGTCTTGTCAGTGAAGAAATTGGCGAATTGATCAGCAGTTAAAGAGGTGGTGGGTGGTGGTGGAGGGGGACAGAGGAGTGCGTTGAATGTCTTGAAAAGTGAACGTGTGTTCGCAGTGCTGTTGATCTTGTTGTGGAAATATGAGGTCATAGCTGCATGGACTCCACCAGAAAAAGATGAGAGCAGAGATTGATACGAACCTAGGTCAGATGGGTTTTTCGATATGCACCATTTCCTTTCTGCTGCCTTGAGTTTGGTCCGGTTTTCATGAAAAGCATCAGATAATCATCCTTTCAATATAATCGAAAGGATTTCTCAAAAGTTGCCCTGATAAAAACTTTTACCTTCTAAATATTCTAAATATTCAGACTTTCCCTTCTAAATATTTTGAAATTCAGTGTATGACAGTTATGATATTGTTTTGAGCATTTTTGACAACTAATGAATAAAAATGTATTTGACTTGACTGAGACATTATTAGTCATGTTAAATAAATTTTCTTTAATTTCAATGTCATTTTTAATGGTTGAAAATGTTTATCTTTGCCATATTATAATCAGTGTTGGAGAAGTTACTTTTAAAAATAATGTATGACAATATTGCGTTACTCCCTTGAAATAGTAACTAATTGCATTACTTAGTTACTTTTTATTAAATTACTTTTGCGTTGTTTCTTGGCTGGGCTTGCTGGTTTATTTTTTAATAACAACAATTTTTTTTAAGTTTTAAGATTAATTAAAGAAGAATAGGATACAGGAGAAGAAAGTTCAAGTTCAAGTTATTTTTAAATCTAATCTAAAGTAGTTTTTGAAAGATTGTTGAAAGATCATTGAACGTCAGCAAAGACATTGGTTAATAAAGTGAGATTAAATGCATAAAGTATATTTGTGTAATTTAATATAATTAATTATTAGAGGTTTGCGTAAAATTCTGAGATTGCATTTCACTGTTTTTATTCATTTTGAGGAATACTGAATGTTTTCATGCAAGTGAGATGAGTAAAGGCATTTTCACATTTAGTCTAGAACTACAATAACCATCATGTTCACACAGCGCACACAACTCCTCTGCACTTTATTTCTCTCAACATGGAGACAGGAGAGCTGTCAGTCAATAAACGTGACAAAGTAACTTAGATACTTTATTGTAAATTGAAAAAGTAATGCATTACTTTACTAGTTTCTTTAAAAAAGTATCTGATTATGTAATCTGATTACTTACTAGTTACTTGTAATGTGTTACACCCAACAATTATTTTAGGCTAATTTTATGGAAATCAACACACAAAATGGAATGGTATTATGTGTATGGGAAATAGCATGACAGATAAAAACAGACAAAAAAAGAGACATTTTTCCACTCAACTAACTCCAAATTAACTAGTTATAATGCATAGCCTATCTATCATGTTATGGCTATTGTGGTGGATGAATTTAAAAGCTTTTACATTTACAGACAACAAGTTATACTGCTAACTCAACAATTAATATATTCTGTTAAACAAAGTTGCAAAGATGTCATATGCCATACAGATTTGATAAATATTGTAATTTGTTAAAGTATAATATAATAGGTCATGTCACATGCGTGTTAAAACTTTCATGGCGTAATCAATACAGTTGATATTGTACTTTTAATAAATATCAAATTTACCTCTACATAATTCGACTAGGTAAATTTGATTATCAAAAATAAATTAATGCATAAAACTTAAAATGCCAGTGGGACAAGTTGTTACAACAGCATTTGCAAACGAATATATCAAAATTTGTCACCACTTTTTTTTTTTGTTGTTGTTGTTGTTTTTTTACATTATTTCTGTATAAATAAATGCAGTTTCTCTTTATAGTATCTACTACAGACTGTTTGCAGCAAGAACGAAATTATTTTAGACAAATGAAAGTGAATTTCTGGGTCTTGTAGTTCAGAAATGCCGCAGATTATTGAAATAAACGTGGCGTGCCACCCCTGAAACACAATTTCCCAGAAACCCATCGTACTCCTCCGCTTACATAGTCACTCGGCAAGCCGAAAAGACACGAACATCGGGGCGATGGACCGCTGCTGGACTCTATGAAGAGTCGGGATTATAACTTTCTCAAACAGAGGACGCAACGTTTGAGAAAATACAGCGGATAAGTTTGCTCCAACTTCGTCGGAGAGAGGTGAGATGTATGCTACACAAGAATAAACGCACTACTACGAGTTTTGTTAAGGAATGATGCTTCATTAAATATTTATCTTTTCTGCGGGAGAGCATCGCGCGCCCTACTGAACCCGCCCCTAGGTTAGAAAAACTGCAATGAGAAACTCACGTATAGAAAGATGAAAAAAAGATACAAACTTAGCGAGGAAGACACAAATGTGTCAGTTGAGCCGGCGTTGATGTTACACTGTTGAACACTTAACAGTTTATAACAATGTTATAAAGAAGTCAAGAAAAGGTCTCCTTAGTTTAATCGCATTTCGGACACGCATTTCATAAAATAACCTCATTTCATAAAATAACCTCATTTCATAAATGCGTTTGCTGGATATAGTTAATGTATCAATGCTTATTCTGATTTTCTGTCTCTTTTTTAGTTTTGACATTGTTGACATGGGTATGAAATTGAGTTAGTTTCTGTTTTCAAGACGGACGATCTGATGATGTTCAACAGATGGAACATAATCTGCATTACGTTTATAACAGCATGAGACGAAGCTGCAGTTAACACAACACGTACAGACAGCATACATAGATTTATTGTAAAACAAGAAACGGTTTTTGCTTTGCAGTTAGAGCGAAAATTATTCATATGCAAATCCTTCCTCCACACTCCTCTCTCTCTCTCTCTCTCTCTCTCTCTCTCTGTCTCTGCATATTTTTTGGTTGGTTGGCTAATCATTTGTTAATCAAATCTTGTAGTTACAGGAAGAATCTGGTGATGATACAGACAAATGAGTTTCATGGAACTGTTAGTATGCTCACAAACCCAGTTTTCTATTGCCATACAGTAGAGACATTTCTTATCAACCGGGTTATTTCTGTTATGCAGTACATTTCCATATCCCCATATCTTAATATGTTGGATAAACCTCTATTTTTAAATTCAAAATTGACAGTTATTGTTTTTTATGGAATATTGCAGTATTTATTAATATGTGCCCTCGTAATCTTTGCTTTCCTTCTTGCATCGACATATCTAATGATCATTCTCCGATTACATGTTTAGATGCGCGAGAATGAAACAACCTGTCATTCACATTAGACTGCAGCATTAGCAAATGACAACAATCCAATCAATTCCCGATGGACAAAATCAAGTCTCGCTGTACATTTTTCCTTGTTCGAGAAGCTGATTCAATCGCATACACATTACAATAGGAAGGAAAAGATGACCACAACTTCTGTGTCATGCTGACTTTAAAGTTCACCTTAAACCAAAATTTAAGTTTTTTAGCTTTTAGTGTGAATATGTTAGCCTTAAGAATGAGCTGGTGTGTTCCAAAACAATGATGAAATTCTCATTTAGGAGAAAACTTACATCCCATCACTTCTGCTAAAATGGATCACCGCACACTTCTCAAACCTTCTGTCCAATCAAATGCTCTCTAGAATCTGAACCAACTTCTACACTATAAACAGACGCTGAAGCTGCAACTGAAATTGGTCCTTTGTTCACACATTTACTCTTTTATACATGGCGAATGGCACATAGTGCACTATTTAAGCGATAGGGAACGATTAAGACAGTGTAAATATGATTTCCATTGGGGCAAATGACTTCTGGTCGAGCCGCAGCGCACACAGAAACTGAGGTTTTACTGAGCTCAACTGCTCTGTCCGAGCTGGGATATAAACAAAATACTATTGGCTATTTTTAAAAAGGGGAGGAGCTATTCAATATGTCTATATAAATTAATGTAATTGCTGTGGAGTTGATTTAACTCATTGACTAGAATGTGCCGTCATGTTAATCTTTTGTGGAAATCCAGCATTGAAATGACCCTCATTTGTGAAGTGGTCTGGCGTAAAATGACGGCATGAAAAAAAACTCTACTACAACAACTCTTCCTCTTTTCTAAAGCATCCCAACATGGCCACGCCCCTTTGTTGCTTGTTCTCGGGGGCAGGGTTTATGTAAATTTTGGTGTTTGTGAAGTCACTAACCTGGGAAGAAGCTCGTTGTAGTCTACCAGCCGTTTGTTGTAGTCTTTAAACAGAGAATTCTTTAAAAGAAACTATCTCTCTTTGTTCATGCTCTAACAGCAACATTACACACTAACTAAAGTTAAAAAAGTGAAATCATAATCAACCACCCCTTTAAATTTGAAGTCATTTTTGTCTTCCTATTGTATTTTGTTTTATTTATGTATTCAAAATTTCTTTTGTGTATGCATTCAAATTTAACTTAGAATGTTTTGTCAGTTGTAGATTTGACACTGAGGTTATTTTTAGTATTCCAATTCACTGGACTTAGAATAGATGTCCAGTCAGTTAAGTTAATAAATAACTTACCAACTTGTAATTTTCCAGCTTCTTGTTGTTGAAGCTGTGGAGGAATGAGATTTTGTGATTAACTGAATTTGTACTGAGAATGTGAAAAGGCCCATGCGTTATGTAATAATGTATATTTAAGACAGATTCATCTTAAACTATTATTACAAATGAATAAAAGTCCAGCAATCAGTTTTAGATTC
Organism: Zacco platypus; assembly: GCA_038088235.1. NCBI lineage: Eukaryota > Metazoa > Chordata > Actinopteri > Cypriniformes > Xenocyprididae > Zacco > Zacco platypus. The sequence goes on from CM076074.1 coordinate 24,237,425, forward strand.
CTCAGCTTGTTTGTCTTTCTTTATATCATGGGTTACCAATGAATGAATATTTGATATTTTCAATCACATGTTGTTATTTAGTTCATGCAGTGGGACACTTGTGGTTTTAAGCCAATTATGTTTTCCTTTTGGTTGGTTTAGACATGAGTATTCTTCTTTAGTTTTTGTGGAAACATTCTGTTTAAAGAGCTCTGCAGAGCTATAAAGGTTCTATTTGAAACTATTTTGTTTTTGTATTATATACTGTAGGCAATGACACTTCTAACCACACATCATGTATGCGTTGCATGTACATATGTCTTTTTATGTTTAGAGCTCCTGTTAGGCTGGTTTGATTAATGATAAACCTGCTCACAGACCCAGTCACGACTCTTTGACCTCTGACCTCTGCAGGTGGTGGAGTGGTTGCCATGGTGGATAAAATGTCAAGTTTTCTACACATTGGGGACGTGTGTTCCCTTTATGCTGAAGGCTCTACCAGTGGCTTCATAAGCACTCTGGGGTGAGTTGATTGGCACGGCCCATTATTATATAATGGTATGCTTTAAAATCACATATTCATTAAATTTAATGAAAGTACTTTAGCTGATATAATGTGCAGGGCATTTTAAATGCATTTGTTCCAAGAGTGATAATTACAGCAAGTAAATGATTAACAAGCTGAACCAGCTGATTTGTTAGAGACCTTTAGTTTTTTCCATTAATTCTTCAACATTAATGTCTTTCTGTTTTCCGCTGAAAAAATCTTAAAGAAATTGTTCATTTACTACCCCCCCCTTTTTTTTAAACCTGTATGATATTCTTAGTATATAAGATTTTCAAAGCATTTTTTTTCAGTGAAAAACTACTTAAGTTTTACCCTCTTCATCAAATGAATCTATGACTTCAGTAGATTTCTAATATAGTCATATGGACCACATTTATGATACTTTAAGACTTTTTTTTACATTCTTTTAAAGCATCTCTTAATTGTAATTGCATGGAAATTCCTCCTTTTGTGTTCCTCTGAAGAAACAAAAGTAAAACAGGTTTGGATTAACAAGAGGATGAGTTAAAGATGACAGATTTTTCATATTTGGGTGATTTAGCCATTTAAAGATCAAGACTGCATGAAGTTTGCTAATGTTTGAATGCTAATCTTTGATGCGTAGATAAGAATAGCCAGCTGTCAGCAGTTTAACCCTGTTTATGTATGTGTGTGTGTGCCTGTGTTTTTGGCTGACTGGTTGTGGAATTTGGATTATGTCCAATAAGCTGCTGCTTTGGGCCAAAAAAGGCTAAAAACAGACGCACACTTACAAATGCACACCATTATTTATTCACTCAAACACACACAGATGTTTAGACTAACCAAAAGTAAAATCTTCTACGAAATAACACTTTTGTTTGTTTCAGATTGGTTGATGACCGATGTGTTGTTCAACCAGATGCAGGGGACTTGAACAACCCACCCAAGAAGTTCCGGGGTGAGTGTATGTGTGTGTGTGTGTGGATATTACGCTGCTTTGTTTTCAGTTAAGACAGGAAGTTCAGTTACTTAATCTGGACTTTGAAGTCAAAGGTCACATGATGTACCCTAGAGAAAATTTTGTCATTTCCATGAAAACCACTTAATTTAGCATGTCATCCTTCATTCTTAGGAATAATTATGTATTCCAAAACTTGTAGTTATTATTGTCAATCAAATCTTTGACCGCAATAAATCAGTGTAGAACAGTCTGATCTAATTTCCATCGACTTTTACTTTGCTGTGGAAATTGTTACCAACACAGAAAGCACAGATCTACTTAGTTAAAGGACTTGATAAATGATTGTACTTCAAAGGCTGCACACAGGATTGTGTGTGATTGAGGCTGACTGCCCTCTAAACTCACTCACTCTAATCACTCAGAATGCATCTGCTGGTGACACTGAGAAGCTACTTCAAGAGTAGGGGTGTATGTATGTTAAGTACATTTTTACGTCGGTGTGTATTCTAACTTGTGCATATGTTCAAGCATGGCAGATCATGTGAACAAACAAGCCATTTTTGACATTAGTGACACTAACTTATATGAACAAAAGCATCTGAGAATTTTTAAAAATTTGAAAGAAGTCTATTATGGTCAATTTATTTAATTAAAAATGCAAAAAAAGGAATATTGTGAAATGTTATTACAATTTGAAATAACTTTTTCTATTTTAATAACAATTAAAGTGTAATTTATTGTGATTGTATAGCTGAATTTTCAGCAGCAATTACTTTCAGTAGTGTCACATGATCGTTCAGAAATTCTAAAATGCTGATTTGATGCTTCAAATATTTCTTATTATTATCATTGTTGAAATGTTTAAGTGCTGCTTAATATTTTTGTGGAAATTGTGGAACACTTTTTTCAGGATTCTTCAACAAATAGAAAGTTCAAAAGAACAACATTTATTTAATATGAAAACAATTTAAATGTTTTAACTGTCACTTTTGATCAATTTAATTCTTTTTTTTGCTGAATAAAAGTAATAATTTCTTTAAAAAAAAAATCTTATACAGTAGTATATTAAAGGTTTAGTTCACCCAAAAAAATGAAAATTCTGTCATTTATTCCTCACCCTCATGTTGTACCACACCCTCAAGACCTTCGGTCATCTTCAGAACACAAATTAAGATATTTTTGATGAAATCTGAGAGGTTTCTGTTCCTTCATAGAGATCCAACACAACGTAATTTACCACTTTACAAAATGGTATTATGTAAAGCGTGTTCACTCAACAATGTCAGCTCTCTCGTGAATACAAAGCACATGCATCGTGATGCTCTCGTGAACACTCGCGGATATGCTTTGAGTTGACGTGCGAGTCTGAACACAACACGCATGCGTAATGAAGCTCTTGTGAACACGTGTTGCAGATCAATATTTTTGTAAATAAAGTGGTAAATTATGTTTTTTCCCCAAGCAAAGCTCTTGCTTCGCTTCATAAAATTGAGGTTAAACCACTGCAGTACTTTAATGATGTCTATCCTACCTTTCTGGACCTTGAGATTGGTAGTTGCGTTGGATCTCTGAGGAGGGACAGAAACCTCTCAGACTTCATCAAAAAGCACTTAACTTGTGTTCCGAAGATGAACAAAGGCCGTACGTATGTGGAACACCACAAGGGTGAGTACTAAATGACAGAAATTCCATTTTTGGGTGAAGTAACCCTTTAATAACATGAGAAACTATCCCTTTAATATTTATCAACTTCTATATCAAACACATATGTCTCAATAACTCAACCCTGCTGATAAACAATCCCTGCACAGTGTGCTTGAGTCTGTGATGAAGGGAGGAAGAGAAGGAGAGATAATTGTCTGATGGTCAGTGGGCCCCAGTAGAGAGGAATGCGTACTATTTCCTTCAAATATAAACACACACTAAAGCATAATGGAGCATGTTATGAGTTTATTTTCTATTGCTATTATTTTTTTTAATCAATATGTTTGTTTTGTTTGGGTATGCATTGATTTCAAAATGATTAAACTTATTATTTTTTATTCGTCTGGCTGAAGATAAATAAGCAAAATAGAATAAAAGACTGACACTGAAGGAGGGACCCGAGCTATACCATAGAGGATTGATTTGTGGAATATTTAAGCATAGGACCAGTAAGCAACTCCCTGGCAACCACCCATAACACCTTAGCATTGTACCTTCAACAGTTCTCTCAAGGAAAATCTAGAAATCTAGTTCCTTTTTTGTAATGGGACACTCTGAAACACTCTTGTTTTTATATGAGTGTATGTTCTACATTCCTCCAATGACCCTAGAGCTTTTTGGTGTTTTATCAGCCCAATCTCCAGAAACTAGAAACAGAGACCAGATTCTCTCTCTCTTTCTCTCTCTGTCAGTCTGTCTCTCTCTATCGCTGACTCCCCCTCTCTCCTTATTTGGTAAGACTGGAGTTCTGCTGAAAAAAAGAAGTGCATTTTCACTTTTATGTCTAGCATTTTTCTTATCACATTTGAAAAACAGTCTGTTTTCTGTCATATTAGGTGCTTCTGAATTTACCCTTATTATTTAATCAAGTTCTATAAAAATGTTTAAAGGTTTTATATCTGTTATGATGGACTACTCCTGTTTTACAGTTATGCACATATAAACCTCACAGACACACAATTTACATATTGATTTTCATACTGATTTTCTTCCTTACCATTTATGATCACCCTGTCATCCTCATCAGCAGGTTTTGAAAGCTGTGTGTGTGTGTCTAAACACAAAGTGTTTGTCTGTGTATCTGCTTACATGAGTAATGAGTGATGCTTGTGTTCTGTTTGTCTGTGCTGGGATGAAATGTGTGTTCAATCTTTCTCTCTTTGTAGATTGTCTGTTCAGGCTGTGTCCCATGAACAGATACTCGGCACAGAAACAGTTCTGGAAAGCTGCCAAACCTGGAGGAAACAGTACCACAGATACTGTTCTGCTCAACAAACTCCATGTGAGTTTGAAGCCTAGTCTTTCCTGGCCATGGACATGATTTGTTTGTTTATATTAATGTAGGGAATTGCTCTGCTTTGGAATATCGCTGCTCATAATTGCTGGTAATTAGTATCCACACTTGATGGCACCTTAAAAATGTACACAGTCCCAAACCATTCAGCAACGACTACCCTGAGATGCAATGTTAATGTCTCAATGAAACACAAGTAGCAAGGATCTTTTCTTCTGTATTGAGACATATTATTATCAAAATGGGTTATTAGAAAATGAAAAATGTAGAGTGAGGACATGGTTCTTCCCATTGGTTTTTGATTGATTGGAGACAGATCATCTGAATGCAAGCGTGCAACTGATTGTAAGAAAGGGCCGGGGTTTAAGCAGGCAAAATTATTGGAGAAGCCTGGCATGCGTCACGAGAGAGAAATAAGGCTGGGGAAAAAGACAATTCCAAAAATGGTAAATTGGTAAACATTATTACTAAACTAATAAAAGTATAATCAAACTACTAAAATCATACAAACTAATCAGTCAAAAGCTCTAATCCTTATTTACTATTAAGAAATTAAAAACTGATTCTAGATTAGTGGCAACTTCATCTCTCATTGTTTGTTATGTGTAT